>SKCR01000477.1:0-29132 GCA_019454045.1 Zanthoxylum bungeanum | reverse complement strand
TGTTGATTGGATATCATTTGGATGTGTCTTGAAGCATGAAAGTGCAAAATGCACAAATTGGACACTAATGAGTGCTCTCGGCTTTGAGAGAGAATTTGGGGATTTTGGTTGCTTTGGTGTTTTGATGTTTTGAACATCATAAGTTCATCTTGGAAATGATTTAGAATCATTCAAAATTGATTAGATCAATTTCGGACTAAAATGGACAAAAATACAAAGCAAGGGTATTTCGGTAAATTCACCTAAAAATGTTTTATTGAATTTATTTTCATAATTTGATTATTGGAATGTTAAATAAATATGTTTATTTAATTAATCCGAGAAAAAGTTTTGAAATCTGAAAATCGGATTTTCACCGCTTCCGCTGCGTTACCGGAATCACCCCCTAAATAACCCCTTCAAAAGGGTTGATTCGGAAGATGGTGACGGACAATGTTGGGCGATGGGATGAGTGTTTGAGTCAGGCTCTATGGGCCTATAGAACGTCACCGCGAACCACGTACCCTCGATCACCCCATTTCAATTAGTATATGGTCAATAGCCGTACTACCAGTTGAAATTAATATTGAATCCACCAGGGTGATGTTTCAAAAAAATAATTGACAAATGAGGACTACAGCGAAGCAATGATCCAAAATTGTTGGAATTGGACGATATAAATGCGATGTCATGAATCGTCTGGAAGCACAAAAGAAAAAAATGGCCAAGGGATATAATCAGAAAGTCATGGTTAAATCGTTCAGAAAGGCGAATTAGTGTGGAAAACTATATTGCCACTTAGTGTCAAAGATCCGACATATGGAAAATGGTCGCCTAATTGGGAAGGTTGACCGGCGTAAACACACATGTATAACGCAAGCGCAAGTATCGTTCAAGTAGTATAAAAATATCGATCCCACGAGGACTTAATTCCTACTGTTGTTATTAATTATTGATACTATTTATTTACAAGTATCTAATTATAGGGAGAAGGGAATTAATTGCTTTTAGTTGGTTGAATGTGGATTTGCTAATTAAAATAAAAATAGACTCAAAAGAAAATACTAAGGAAAATAAAAGAAAAGACTCAAAGATCTAGGGTCGTGACTCCACACAATATTAATATAAAGATGAATTGATTCTCTTATTTATGTGTAATAAATCAGTTTGCTAACCTGGAACAACGAAAATATGAAAAAGCCTCTGTCGATGGTCAGACGCAAATACCCAGTATAACTCAATTGAACCATATGTCTATGTCAACCAAATTATCTGGATTCATTAAGATCAAGTTCCAATTATGGCTACCCCCGCCCGACATGTATATGTTTATCCTGTAAGGAAATCTATTAAAGGGTTATCTATCCTCAAGGAATATCGTGGGCTATTGAATCTAAGGCTGAAACTTAAAATCCCTATGTCTAGTTCATTTTAAGTTTACCATATCAATCTTATTGGTGATCAGACAACAAGAAGCATTAAGCTTAAGACTCAATAAACAAACTAAAGAATTACCCATAAAAAGAAAATTAATTATTAAGTGTGTGAATATTGTGTTTTATCACTTCCCTAGAATAACATAAAATGCTGGGGTTAGATGATCCACATTTAATATTTCTTATCTAGGAATCTCACTTATTATAATATATAATTATTTTATGTTCTGCTTTCTCAGGAATTAATAATATTAAACATTTAAAACTAGCCATATAGGCGGTAATCCATTTAGTCCAATTACACCAGCCATATAGGCGGTAATTATCTGTCACATAAAGACCAGCCATATAGGCGGTAAAGTAATTTATATTTAGACCGACCATATAGGCGGTAATAAAGTCTTCCATTAATTAATCCGGTTAAATTATAATTTATAAATTATAATTAAGTGAGATTTACCTAGATAATTATATTAAATGTTTCACCTTTTATCCCAGCGGTAAATTAACTACAAAACATAAAGTAAAAAAAAGTAAATAAAATTTTATTACAAAAAGTAAAAGTGCATAATTAAAAATACTAAAAGTAAAAATGCTAAATTAAAATTACAAAAACTAAAACACACAAGATGCAATCCTTAGAGTCCTTACAAAACTCAAGGAATGCATGATTTGAATTCTGAAATCCAGCTGAATTTATAGGCGCGGATGGGCTTCCAGCGTCGCGACGCCAAGGGCTTTGGCGTCGCGACGCCAGAACTTTTTGGTCGTGGCATACTGAGGTGATGACACATGGCGATTCTGGATAAGGTGCTAAGGTAACACGTGGCAAGGTGATTGGAGCTCAATTATTGTGACACGTGGCGGCTTTTGATTGGTCGGCTCAGATTCTTTTCTGCCACGTGTCGATTTCAGATTAGTTTGTCAATAATTGATGCTGACGTGGTGACACGTGGAAAAGTGACTGTCGGCACCATAGAATTGTGACACGTGGCACTTCGTGATTGGCTTATGATGACGTGGCGGTGAGGTGGCACGTTGACTCGGTCAACTGATGATGTGGACGATGACATGGCTGACAGGTGGAGTGACACGTGGCGATGGCGACTGTCGGCACCGTAGGATGATGACACGTGGCACGACGCACGTTAGCAGATCGGCTGTGATGGTGACACGTGGCACGGCGCACGTTAACAAAGTCAAATTTCCTCAGATTCTGACTTATGGACCCGGCGCACGTTAGCACTGTTCGGCGTACGTTAGGCGTCGCGACGCGGAAAATTACCAAAATGCCTTTTTGTCAAATTTTCACTGTTTTGGCCCAAATCACCTCCATAATGTCCTGAAATTTCATTTATCTACAAAATAACACAAACACATCAAAATATTCACAAAACTCAAGAAACTATACCAAATATTAGGTTAAATGAGTGAGAAATAGTGATATAATTACCACCATCACACCCCCAAACCTAACATTTTGCTAGTCCTCGAGCAAAACATAGAGGAAAATAACATAAACATCTTTAAAATAAAATTTAACTAAGCCACTTTTGTAGGGATCATGGTTGCATTTAGCGTATGCAACAAGCCTTTAAACCCCTAGGTGTCCCTTGTGGACGAGTTGTAGTCTCGTGAGGGTTTACAGCAATGATACCCACAAATATTTTACAAAAGTAAAAATGTAGTGAAACTAATGCACACAAAAGTAAAAAGACAAGCGAAAAGAGAATAAAGAAGTTAGTGACTAATCAGGTGAAATTTCTACTCCAAGTTACTAGTTGTTTTGTTTTTTTCTAAATTACTGAATAAGTAAATTCTCCGATTATATTTACCATTCTCCATATACACAGCCAACAAAATATTAAACAACTCATTTTTGCCCACAACAGTCATAAGTGCAGTTGATAAGAGAGTAATATTTTTGTTCTAAAGTTCTATAAGATTTCACACCTTTTTGTAGCAATGGAATAATTTTTCGGATTTTTCGGATTTTTTCTTTGATTTTTTGATTTTTTTTATTTATATACAATACCTTCCGTCTATGTAGCGAGTGTTGGGTCGGTGGCTCCCAAACCAGTTGGCTTTAGGGCACCAGGTGTTAAGACACCCCTACGGACTTAATTACTCAGACTTCATATATATATATTTTTGCAGCATCTTTGATCCATGTAGCGAGCTTTGGGCCAGTGACACCCTTACAGACTTAATAACCGAACCTCAGATGTTTGTTTTTTTTTTTTTTGTTTTTTTTTTTACTCCATTACTTTTTGAGATGCTCCTCCTCCAATTAAACTAGAGCACTGAATATTACAAACTTTTCAATTACAACTCATGTCCGTATGTTACTATGCATATTGATAATACCTGCCAACTGAGCATATGAAGATCCATTTTAGTCAGTTTTATGGAGAATTTACAAATTAAATAATTCAAAAGGAAATAAACAAAAATTAACTTGTTTCGAAAATAGGTTTGAAATACGTCTCATGAGTGACCTTACACAGCTATCTCCTACCAATTTCACCTTTTTAGTCCAAATAAAAATACAAAAACACAAAAATTTTTTGTCATTTTTCGAAAATTTTTCATTTTTTTTTGTATTTTTCGAAAAAAATTTAGACTAAGGAAAAAAAAACAGCACACAAATTAAAAACAAGGTACTGATTAACTAATTCCCTCCCCCAAACCTAAATGAGACATTGTCCCCAATGTCTTAACAGTAGAAGATAGTTTTTAGAAGATAATACCTGGTTAGCTGAAATTCTACAGGAAATTAAAGGTTAAGATCCAGATTAATCCGACGCCTCTTACCACGATCGTCTTCGGACCAATTTATCTTTGAAAGGATGGGGTCAATTTGTGGTTCATAGGCTAAGATTTGGTCAATTAAATCCGGAGCAGTTCTGGCAGTAAAGAGGAGTTTTTTAAAGGTTTTGACTAGGGGTGAGCAAAATTGGTTTCGGTTCCAGTTCCGTATGGAACCGGAACCTACCCGGAAAAATTCGGTTCCGCACTAAGTGGAACCGGAACCTACCCAATTAAACAGGGTACCCTATTATTCTGTTCTAATCTGGTTCCGGTCCGGTTCTGGTCCGATTCCGAATTATCCTATTTTAAAATATTTTAATGAAAACTACATTCCGATACGAGTCCGTAGGAAAAAAACAGGGACCAAATCGGAGTGCGGAAGCTCAAGAACGAAGAAAATGAAGTTTTAGGCAAGTTATCAGTGCATTGAGTTGCCTAGTTGTGAAACATTGGGTATGCTATGTTTAAAGTTTAATCAAAGTAAATTAAAAAATAAATGGACAATCAATGGGAAGAATGATATAGTTTCATTTAATCTCTCTACATCATCCATTAGCTCCTCCATCAGTTTGTAGAGTCCTGCAAGCAACAACATAAAATGATCAAAATGGATCAAATGGATGAAATATTACAACAAAATTTTGTGCCACTAACCTTCAATTTATTTCCAAGTTCTGCATTTTGAGATTTTTGCAAAGCAAGTTTCAATGACAATTGATGCGTCTGCAGACCAACATTCAGAAACAGCAGTAAAAGAAACAACAGCTATATTTTCTGCCAGTTCCTTCACTTTTTTGTCCTTCTCCACAACCAAATTCTAGTATTGTGGAATCAAAGAGACCATTAACATGATGAGCAAATGTCAAATATCAGACAAAAGCAAGCACACGGAGGTTCAATTTTTTTGAATGCAGCTACCACTCAAATAGTAGTGAAACTGGTTCTATATTCGATTCCAAAAACCGGTTCCATGGTCCGGTTCCGGTTCCGATCATTTTGGAATCGGAACCTACCCGGATAAAATTGGTTCCTTCATTTTTGGAACCGGAACCTACCCGATTACAACAGGTTCCGGTTCCAAACCCAGAAAATCAGTCCGGTTCCGGGTAGACCCGGAACCGTTGCTCACCCCTAGTTTTGACACGAACCCATTTCTCCGGGCATCATCAAGAAACACACAACGAAAATCATAAAATCCATCAACGTTGTACAGTCCAAGAGGTTTATGGTGCATGTTCAGGTTCGCCCAAGATAACACTATAAAAATTTCCTCCAATATGCCCAAGCCACCTGACAAAGCAATAAAAACATCGGCATGATTAATCATTTCTACTAATCGTTCAGACATACCTGGCACGATTAGTTCCTCTTCGTTTGATGGTCCAATAAGATTTTCCTCCGCCAAGGGTTTTGAGATGATTCCCAAAATGTGACTGCCTCCTTCCTGTACGGCCTTTGAAACGATTCCCATTAGTCCAAGATTGCCTCCGCCATATACTAAGTGCATATTCCTTGCAGCTAAGACTCGACCCAATTCTTGTGTTGCTTCTACGTATTGTGGCTTAACACCAACACTAGTACCCGCAAAACACACAGATGTTTTCAACTCGTCTTCTTGAAGTGGCTTCCATGTTTTACTCTGGATGTCTTCAAAAGTGCAATTATGAGTTGAATTTATAACACCTGAAAAGGGTGAGTAAAATAATAGCACTAGTATCTTCCGTAGGACATTTGTTAGCTAAACAACAAAAGAAATCGTGAAAGGTCAAAAAGTCTGGATCCTGTCTACGAAAATAAAGATAATTACAACAGAAAAGTGAATCCAAGCAATAATTAAGGTAACAGAATTGTGTACGCAATACGCCACTCGTTTGGTATAAATTCATAATGATGCGTCTCAAGAATTAATTCTTTACTTAGCCATCACAAATGAATTAGCTCTATCCTTTGTGATTGCCAAACACCATTCCTTCTGTCTTAAAATGCTCCGTTTGTGCTTTCCCTACAAAAATAACACACAAAATTAAAAACTCTACAACATGTATATATAAAATTTAAAAATAGAAATTACAACAAAGTGCATGGGTTACTGTGGGGACACAGGAACTGGACGACGCATGCTGTCCCGGGCTCGCGGCCCAGTTGGGAGTACGGAGTAGCCACAGGGGACTAAACCGGAGAATAATGGAGTCGCCACCCGGTGTGAACCGGGAAAATGAGATTTAAGGCCGCACTCACCCCTCGCAAGGGAAGACCTCAAACCGTTGGGTTCGGAATAGTCCCTTACTTATGTCACTTGTAATGAAAGGATTTATGTAATAATTTAATCAAGTTTAAGTAACACTTATTTCCAAGAGTATCGTGCTTCTAAATTCACATGCATACATCAACAAGTTCATCACAACATGCAACATCACATGGCAATCTCATGAACATTTCTCAGTCATATGATAGGGAAAACTAAGAACAACCTAATCATGCTTGAGTACTATCTCATGAACATATTAACCAAATAACATGCTAACAATCTAATCATGCTTGAATATCATCCCAAGAACACATCGAATGGGTGAATGCAGGAATACAAATGATATGATTGGCTACATAATGCAAGGGATATCACCCAAAAGGCAGTTGTGCATGAAATATGATGAGACAGACTTAGTTCAGTGTGTACGCATTCGTGTAGCATTCGTAAACGCGTTCGAATGGTAAATAGAAGGTTCACGATCGTGTAGCGTTTGATAACGCATTCGAACGGATCCAGACCTGATGAAACAAAATGCATGCGTGTTCGAGTAGCGTTCGTAAACGCGTTCGAATGGGAAACAGAAGGTTCGCGTTATCGTTCGAACGAATCCAGACCTGATGAAACAAAATGCATGCGCGTTCGAGTAGCGTTTGTAAAATGCGTTCGAACGGGAAACAGAAGGTTCACGTTCGTATAGCGTTCGAAAACGTGTTCGAACGGGAACAGACCTGATCCACAAAATGTGACGCAATACATACATAAAAAAAGCAAATAGCGAAATACGAAGCGCGGCGAAGCATCGTGGCGAAGGATTTTAACCTCTCCAATTAGAGGACCTTTCATCGCACTTACTTAGCCCATGCGCTTATCTCAATGCATATAAAAATAAAGACAATAACCTTAGACTTCATATACCCGATTGAACACATCTTACATTCAACCGAATATACGTTAATCGGCGCGGCAAAGCATCATGGTAAAGGATTTTAACCTCTTCAATTAGAGGACCTTTCATCGCACTTACTAAGCCCATGCGCTCGATCACATCATGCATACAAAATAAAGACAATCATATCAACTTGGTATGCCCGATTGAACATATCTTACATTCAACCGAACACACATCAATCGGAGCGGCAAAGCATTGTGGTAAAGGATTTTAACCCCTCCAAATAAGGGACCTTTAATCCGACTTACTAAGCTCATGCGCTCGATTGTATCATACATACAAAAGTCACATGCAGAATAAATAAATAAATCAAAGCAACATAAAACAAAAGAATGTGCCGTTTACTCAAGTGTTACGTGGAGTTGTATCCCGAGTACAGATCATACTACCGTCCATTCGGAATCGGCTATGAATTTATGTTCCGGGTTTCCATCCTATATACCATAAGAGGCGACACATTTTCCATTTCATTCAAGCCACAACATGCATCCACAAACGACTCTCATGCGAATAGAATTCAATAAACAATCAAAAATGAATATAAACTAATGAGAAAAGTGCCCTCAGGTCTAACCTTTTAAATCACCTCTCGGATGTACGGTACACGATCGTCGAAGGGTGGATGCTTCGCAAACTCTTCCGGTCACTGGTTCACTGCTCTCGTTCGTTGTCTTACTATTTTGAGTCGTCGTTCTCCATCTTTTGCTGCTGCTTTTGACTCCGATTCGCTGCCGTTTTGCTACTGTTTGTGATGCTGTATTTTAGTTACTATTTTTGGGATGTTTTGGCTACTTTTTTTGGGTGTGATTTTCGGTGGGTGGTTTGGTGTGGTTTGGGGGGCTGTTTTATTGTGTGTTTTAGGGCTGCTGTATGGGCTATTTTTCGGTGATACAAGGTTGCGAATGGAGGTCTGGTTTTTCGGTGATTAGGAAAGGGGATCAAGAAATTTTTGTGTTATTTCTTGAGTATGCGTGAACTTCTAGGTTTCTGTGTGTGTTGTGATTTTTGTGTGGAGTTATGTGTATATTTGTGTATGAGTTACGGGAATCATGTCTTGGTTAGGGGTTGTTTATATAGAGAATGGCTAGGGCTTCACCTTGTCTCACAAGGAAGGGATTTGATTTTGTGTTGAGCAAGGAAAGGATTAGATTGAGGGGGGACAAATTTGGTTTAGACTAGGAATACAATATCTTTAATTTGTTATAATTGATTTTAATTAGGCATGACATCTTTTTAATTTAGTATGTGATTTTGTTTAGTTAGGAAGGAATCTTGTGTAATTGGTGGGTGAATATCTTAATTAAGGAATTAAAATATTTGATTGATTTTAATGTTTATTTAATTTAATTTGGTATGTGATTTTTAGATTTGTTTTGATTTCACCATGTGTTAAATGTGTTTTTAAGTGGGCTTGGGCGTGTGGGCCAAGCTTGGGCGAATTGGGCTTAATGTGAGGCTAGCAGCAAAACCAGAATTACCAACACCGTTCGAACCCTCCTCGAACGCGGCACGAATGCCCGCAATCTGTTTGGCGTTCGAACGCAGCACGAACGAAAACAGTGAACCTTGTTTATTTTGAATTTCCCCTTCCGATGTCCGTTTTCCGTGACCTCCGTGACTTAAAAGGTAGTGTCTCCAAATGAGACTCATCATAGGGACTTATGTGCAAAAATACAGTGCCTACAGTCGCCCCCACTTTGATGGGACTTGTGTAATGTGTAACAGTGACAATCCTATCGAAGTTATGCAATGCATTTTCACTTACCTGGCTCGCCAGCTGCCACTTGACTTACCATGTGTTGAGTTAGTTGATTTGGTGGTGAGGTGCTGCGACCCCTGTTTCATTCCCGAACCGTGCTCCATTTTTAGAGCTCCATTTCGGCATCTTTTGTGTGTGTGCTCCATTTTGGAGCGCCATTTCCAGCATTTGTTGTGTGTGTTCCATTTTGGAACGCCATTTTCGGCCTTTGCTTTGTGTGCTCCATTTTGGAACGCCATTTTCGGCATCTGTTGTGAATGCTCCATTTTGGAGTGCCATTTTCGGCGTCTGTTGTGGGTGCTCCATTTTTGGAGTGCCATTTTTGGCGTTTGCTGTGTGTGCTCCATTTTGGAGCGCCATTTTCGGCATCTGTTGTGAGTGCTCCATTTTGGAGTGCCATTTTCGGCGTCTACTATGTGTGCTCCATTTTGGGGCGCCATTTTCGGCATCTGTTGTGGTAGCGGTCCATTTCCGAACCGTGCTGTGCGAGAATGTGGCTCATTTTTTAACCGTTATTTGATGAGATGGTCTTTGCCGCTACAAACCTGCGAACACAAAACAATCATTGCATGTATGTGATATGTATGCATGTATGCATGTATATGTATCATATTACGATGGGTTAGGCCTTCCTTGGTCCATTTCGAACCGTTCTCCATTTTCAGAGTGCCATTTTCAGCGAGATGAGATATGGTCCATTTCGAACCGTGCTCCATTTTCGGAGTGCCATTTTCGGCGAGATGTGATAATGGTCCATTTCCGAACCGTGCTCCATTTTCGGAGTGCCATTTCCGGCAAGTGATGAGATGATGGTCTGTTTCCAAACCGTTGCTGATGAGAGATGGTCCATTTCCGAACCATTACTGATATGAGAGTGGTTCATTTCCGAACCGTTGCTGATAAGAGAGTGGTCCATTTCCGAACCGTTGCTGATGAGAGATAGTCCATTTCCGAACCATTATTGATATGAAAGTGGTCTATTTCCGAACCGTTGCTGATAAGAGAGTGGTCCATTTCTGAACCGTTACTGATATGGGAGTGGTCCATTTTCGAACCGTTGCTGATGAGAGATAGTCCATTTCCGACCTTGTTCCATTCTTCTCGTTACCATTCTTGGCTTGTTCATTCTCGAACCTTACTCCATTCTTGGATTGCCATTCTCGGCTTGTTCATTCATCCGAACTGTGTTTCATTCTTGGAGTGCTATTCCCGCTTGTTCATTCTTGAACTGTGTTTCCATTCTTGGAGTGCCATTCCCGGCTTGTTCATTCCCGAACTGTGTTTCCATTCCTAGAGTGTCATTCCCCGGCTTGTTCATTCCGAACTGTGTTTCCATTCTTGGAGTGCCATTCCCGGCTTGTTCATTCTTGAAATGTGTTTCCATTCTTAGAGTGCCATTCCCGGCTAAATTGATACTGATAAAGGTGTGGGCTTTGCTCCCAGAGTGCCATACTTGGCAAGACTGATTCTGATAATGACGTGGGCCTCGCCCCCCAGAGTGATGCTGATATGGGCCTCGCCCCCAGAGTGCCATACCCGGTAAGACTGATTCTGAACTAAAGTGGGCCTTGCCCCCAGAGCGCCATACCCGGCAGAACTGATACTGAACCATGTGGGCCTCGCCCCCAGAGTGCCATACCCGACAAGACTGATTCTGATGATGATGTGGGCCTCGCCCTCAGAGTGCCATACCCGGCAAAACTGATGCTGATAATGATGTGGGCCTCACCCCAAACTGGTACTGATGTGGGCATTGCCCTCAAACTAATGTGGGCCTCGCCCCAACACTGTTACTGATGTGGGCCTCGCCCCAAACTGGTACTGATGTGGGCCTCAACCCTGGGACTCATCCCTAAACTGATGCTGATGTGGGCCTCGGCCCTGGGACTCATCCCCAAACTGATGCTGATGTCGGCCTCGGCCCTGAGACTCATCCCGAAACTGATACTATGTGGGCCTCGGCCCTGGGACTCATCCCCAAACTGATACTGATGTGGGGTCGCCCCCAACTGATACTGAAATGGGCATCGCCCCCAGACTGATACTGATATGGGCCTCGCCACAAACTGATACTGATGTGGGCCTCGCCCCCAACTGATACTGATATGGGCCTCGCCCCAAACTGATACTGATGTGGGCCTCGCCCCTAGACTGATACTGGTGATATTGTACTGTTGCTACTTCTGGTTGGCTTGTATTTGACGTTTTCTCTTTTTCTCCTCTGAAACCTGTTATTACAAAATAGAACAAACACGAAAAGGAATGCAGGATACGTTACGTGTATGCATGCATGCATGCATGAATGCGTTTCCTATCCCGTTGGGTTAGGTCTTCTACCGGTACTCTTGGTGGCTGCTCGGTCTTTTGACAAGTCTGCCCTATTCCCTAACCAACGGGTATCTATGATGGCTTTCAAGACAAAAAGGGGGTTAACATGGTGCGTGTATGCATGAGGTGAATGAGATGCATGTGATACAAGGAATATATCAACTCATTAAAATTCTCACACAAATCGGCCCATCATCATTTTAAAGCTTTTGGGCTAACTGTCATAGGAGTGAACTCGTCCCAGTTTAATGGCCCAACAATTTCACATCTCATGGCAAGAAGTCCAACCGTATCCAAATGATAATGTTCCTAAACACAAACATATAATGGCCCATTGGCGTTTTAGAAGCTTTTGGCCCAATCATCATAAATATGTTCTTGTCCCAGTTTAAATGGCCCAACAAGCCCATATCTCATGACAAATGGTCCAAATGGATCCAAATGACGATGTTCCCAAACACAAGCATAAAAGAAAGATAGTGCAAACATAAAATAATAATTTCTACGAAACGGCCCATCAACATTTCAGAAGCTTTGGGCCTAATGGTCATAAGGTACGAACTCGCCCCAGTTTAAATGGCCCAGCAAGTCCGCATTTCTGACAATGGTCCAACTGCATCCAAATGAGGATGGTCCACAAGCACATACTCAAGGAAATAATTGTTACTTTAACCATACAATCTCGGTCTATGGGTGGGTTCACAAGAGTGTAGACAAAGGCTCTCATCGGTAAAGGATGGCCCACAACTAGGTCTCCCCAATCAAGGGTTCGAGCGACCAAGTGAGCGCACCCTTTTTTATACACTAAGGTACGTGCCAATGAGCTATGGTGTGTGACTGACTGTCAAATGGATTTCCCATTGTAGATTCCCTAGAGGGAAGGTAGAGCGAGGCTCACTTAAATACCCAAGCCTCTTAGGCTCTTATCGCTTGGTGTCAGGAATAAACAACGAGTCCTCCAAATTAGTCCATCACAATAGGCTACGAGTAGATGGCTATATAGGTGCCTTCACAGCTTTTCCTTCTAGAAAGGTAGTGAATGACGGAAGACACCAAACCATTACCTAGCCTTAAAATGCCTTTGATTAAACCCCCATTTTATCCACTATAGACACGGTCAATTAAAACATAAATCAAAACATTACAAGACAATATTTCGGGGCCGATTCTCTATCCCTAGTGGAGTCGCCGGACTATGGGGACACAGGAACTGGATGACGCATGCTGTCCCGGGCTCGCGGCCCGGTCGGGAGTACGGAGTAGCCACGGGGGACTAAACCGGAGAATAATGGAGTCGCCACCCGGTGTGAACCGGGAAAATGAGATTTAAGGCCGCACTCACCCCTCGCAAGGGAAGACCTCAAACCGTTGGGTTCGGAATGGTCCCTTACTTATGTCACTTGTAATGAAAGGATTTATGTAATCATTTAATCAAGTTTAAGTAACACTTATTTCCAAGAGTATCATGCTTCTAAATTCACATGCATACATCAACAAGTTCATCACAACATGCAACATCACATGGCAATCTCATGAACATTTCTCAATCATATGATAGGGAAAACTAATAACAACCTAATCATGCTTGAGTACTATCTCATGAACATATTAACCAAATAACATGCTAACAACCTAATCATGCTTGAATATCATCCCAAGAACACATCGAATGGGTGAATCAGGAATACAAATGATATGATTGGCTACATAATGCAAGGGAGATCACCAAAAAGGCAGTTGTGCATGAAAATGATGAGATAGACTTAGTTCAGTGTGTGCTCGTTCGTGTAGCGTTCGTAAACGCGTTCGAACGATAAACAGAAGGTTCGCATTCGTGTAGCGTTTGATAACGCGTTCGAACAGATCCAGACCTGATGAAACAAAATGCATGCCCGTTCGAGTAGCGTTCGTAAACGCGTTCAAACGGGAATAGAAGGTTCGCGTTCATATAGCGTTGGATAACGCATTCAAACGGATCAGACCTGATGAAACAAAATGCATGCGCGTTCGAGTAGCGTTTGTAAAATGCGTTCGAACGGGAAACAGAAGGTTCGCGTTCGTATAGCGTTCGAAAACGCGTTCGAACGGGAACAGACCTGATGCACAAAATGTGACGCAAAGCAAAAAGCGAAATACGAAGCGCGGCGAAGCATCGTGGCGAGGATTTTAACCTCTCCAATTAGAGGACCTTTCATCGCACTTACTTAGCCCATGCGCTTATCTCAATGCATATAAAAATAAAGACAATAACCTTAGACTTCATATACCCGATTGAACACATCTTACATTCAACCGAATATACGTTAATCGACGCGGGCAAAAGCATCATGGTAAGGATTTTAAACCTCTTCAATTAGAGGACCTTTCTCGCACTTACTAAGCTCATGCGCTCGATCACATCATGCATACAAAAATAAAGACAATCATATCAAACTTGGTATGCCAGATTGAACATATCTTACATTCAACCGAACACACATCAACCAACCGGCGCGGCAAATCATTGTGGTAAAGGATTTTAACCCCTCCAAATAGGGGACCTTTAATCCGACTTACTAAGCCCATGCGCTCGATTGTATCATACATACAAAAGTAACATGCAGAATAAATAAATAAATCAAAGCAACATAAAACAAAAGAATGTGCCGTTTACTCAAGTGGTACGTGGAGCTGTATCCCGAGTATAGATCATACTACCGTCCATTCGGAATCGGCTATGAAATTTATGTCCGGGTTTTCATCCTATATACCACACAAGAGGCGACACATTTTCCATTTCATTCAAGCCACAACATGCATCCACAAATGACTCTCATGCGAATAGAATTCAATAAACAATCAAAAAAATGAATATAAACTAATGAGAAAAGTGCCCTCAGCCTAACCTTTTAAATCAACTCTCGGATGTACGGTACAACGATCGTCGGAAGGGTGGATGCTCCGAAACTCTTCCGGTTCACTAGTTCACTGCTCTCGTTCGTTGTCTTACTGTTTGAGTCATCGTTCTCCATCTTTTGCTGCTGCTTTTGACTCCGATTCGCTGCCGTTTTGCTACTGTTTTGCTGCTGTATTTTAGTTACTGTTTTTGGGATGTTTTGGCTACTGTTTTGGGTGTGATTTTTGGTGGTGTTGTGGTGTGGTTCGGGGGCTGTTTTATGTGTGTTTTAGGGCTGCTGTATGGACTGTTTTTCGGTGATACAAGGTTGCTGAATGGAGGTCTGGTTTTCGGTGATTAGGAAAGGGGATCAAGAGAATTTTTGTGTTATTTCTTAAGTATGCGTGAACTTCTAGGGTTTCTGTGTGTGTTGTGATTTTCGTGTGAGTTATGTGTATATTATGTGTATGAGCTACGGGAATCATGTCTTGGTTAGGGGTTGTTTATATAGAGAATGGCTAGGGCTTCAGCTTGTCTCACAAGGAAGAGATTTGATTTTATGTTGAGCAAGGAAAGGATTAGATTGAGGGGGGACAAATTTGGTTTAGACGAGGAATACAATATCTTTAATTTGTTATAATTGATTTTAATTAGGCATGACATCTTTTTTATTTAGTATGTGATTTTGTTTAGTTAGGAAGGAATCTTGTGTAATTGGTGGGGGAATATCTTAATTAAGGAATTAAAAATTTGATTGATTTTACTGTTTATTTTAATTTGGTATGGGATTTTTAGATTTGTTTTGATTTCACCATGTGTAAATATGTGTTTTAAGTGGGCTTGGGCGTGTGGGCCAAGGCTTGGGCGAATTGGGCTTATGTGAGGCTAGCAGCAAAACCAGAATTACCAACACCGTTCGAATGCCTCTCGAACGCGGCACGAACGCCCGCAATCTGTTTGGCGTTAGAACGTATACACGAACGCAGCACGAACGAAAACAGTGAACCTTGTTTATTTTGAGACTCATCATAGGGACTTATGTGCAAAAAGGTAGTGTCTCCAAATGAGACTCATCATAGGGACTTATGTGCAAAAATGCAGTGCCTACAGTTACCTCCCTACTGGCGCTAAATTTTTCGTCTTCAGCCAGACGTGACTGAAATCCATATGTTAAGGAGGTTTCAATGTCGTTTTGGACGTCCGATTAAAGATAATCCCATGAGCATTGCTTTTGAAGGGTCTCTTCCAACAGTAAAGTGACAAAAAGAATTTTGTCATATTTCGTGCTTGTGCCACCTTTTTATCTTTGTTGCTCCAGTGGTTCCTGAAAAGAAGAAATAAAATCACGAGGTCTTGTATGGTGCTTGACTTGAAATGGAAGTTTCATTCTGTTAAGCTTCTGGGTGATATCTCTAATTGTACTCCCCAAAATAGTGATGTTTCGCCTGAATGCTCTGGATCTTTAATTGGTCTGACAATTGCTCCTCCATTTGCTGTTTCTTGCTCCACCTTTTCTTCACATATGTATTTTAGGATTTCCCCATTCAGTTCTTCATCTGTCATCTGTGAAAAACATGCTCCATAAGTGTCAACATGAGGATGTAAAGATATATCTGATTTTAGGTCTTCATCCTCTGATATGACTGAAATGAATGGTTCAGGTAGATACTCTTCAAATATCAATGTAATGGACGCTCCAAGATCTTCATTTTGAGGATACAGAGTTCCATCCTCAATTGTTGTTGGTGCAGTTGGTACAAACAACTCAGCTTCATCTTCGTCAGAATAATAAAAATCAAATCGAGATTTTGTCGGTTCGGATTTCTAAACTGATACCTCTGGTTCCTGATACTGCTCATCCTCCTCTTCTGCTAAAGTGTCATCTTGAAATGCTTGGTACTTGAAGGCTTCATCAGTGTCATCTGAAAATGGTCCATGAGGTATGTAGCTCTGGTTTTCTGGTAATTGTCTCGTCTGATCTGTCAATCTCTGAATAAATTCTGATTGTCTCTGAATACTTTCGAGTTGATTCTGGTATGTTTCAAGCATCGTATCCAACTCTTCGTCTCATTTCTTGAACCAATCTTTGAGCATGTCAATCATCTGATCTTCTTCTGATGGTTCTGATTGTTGATGAAGATCGTAGGTAGATGGTGGATAAGATGGAAAATATGATGGTTCCTCGTACCTTGAATGATTCTGATAATTCTGCCACTCTGAAAAGTATATGCAATTATTGCTCGAGTGGTTACCATCACAAATTACACATCTCCCCATTTTGTTCTGATGAGCAAATGTAGTATTGCTTGATTCTGACATACAGTGATAGTTGTAGGGCTGGTCAACAGGCCTCAGAAAATCGGACTGTTGCTCCCAGATTTGGGGTGTATCTTCTAGTAAAGCTCGTGATCTCTCAATCTCCCAATAATGTTCCATTTTTCAATCACCTGCAAACAAAAGAAATAAAAAAAATTACAGATAAAATAAAGAAAATTTGATACAAGTAAATTAGATAGCTTCAAAATTAATAACTCAAGAAAAAAATAAGTCCCCGGCAACGGCGCCAAAAACTTGACCGGCGTAAACACACACGTATAACGCAAGCGCACATATCGTTTAAGTAGTATAAAAATATTGATCCCACGAGGACTTAATTCCTACTGTTGTTATTAATTATTGATACTATTTGTTTACAAGTATCTAATTATAGGGAGAAGAGAATTGATTGCTTTTGGTTGGTTGAATGTGGATTTGCTAATTAAAATAAAAAAAGACTCAAAAGAAAATACGAATGAAAATAAAAGAAAAGAATCAAAGATCTAGGGTCGTGACTCCACACAATATTAATATAAAGATGAATTGATTCTCTTATTTATGTGTAATAAATCAGTTTGCTAACCTGGAACACGAAAATATGCAAAAGCCTCTGTCGATGGTCAGACGCAAATACCCAGTATAACCCAATTGAACCATATGTCTATGTCAACCAAATTACCTGGATTCATTAAGATCAGGTTCCAATTATGGCTACCCGCGCCCGACAGGTATATGTCTATCATGTAAGGAAATCTATTAAAGGGTTATTTATCCTCAAGGAAGATCGTGGGCTATTGAATCTAAGGCTGAAACCTAAAATCCCTATGTCTAGTTCATTTTAAGTTTACCATATCAATCTTATTGGTGATCAGACAACAAGAAGCATTAAGCTTAAGACTCAATAAACAAACTAAAGAATTACCCATAAAAAGAAAATTAATTATTAAGTGTGTGAATATTGTGTTTCATCACTTCCCTAGAATAAAATAAAATGTTGGGGGGTTAGAGGATCCACATTTAATATTCTTATCTAGGAATCTCACTTATTATAATATATAAATTATTTTCTGTTCTGCTTTCTCAGAATTAATAATATTAAACATTTAAAACCAGCCATATAGGCGGTAATCCATTTAGTCTAATTACACCAGCCATATAGGCGGTAATTATCTGTCACATAAAGACCAGCCATATAGGCGGTAAAGTAATTTATATTTAGACCGACCATATAGGCGGTAATAAATTCTGCCATTAATTAATCCGGTTAAATGATAATTTATAAATTATAAAGTACCATATATAGCTTTTTGGTCGTGGCATGCTGAGGTGATGACACGTTGCGATTTTGGATAAGGTGATAAGGTGACACATGGAAAGGTGTTTGGAGCTCAATTATTGTGACACGTGGCGGCTTCTGATTGGTCGGCTCAGATTCTTATCCGCCATGTGTCGATTTCGGATTAGTTTGTCAATAATTGATACTAACGTGGCGCTGACATGGCGACACATGGCAAAGTGACTGTCGGCACCATAGAATTGCGACACGTGGCACTTCATGATTGGCTGATGATGACATGGCGGTGAGGTGGCATGTTGACTCGGTCAACTGATGCGACTGTCGACACTGTAGGATGATGACACGTGGCACAGTGCACGTTAGCAGATCGGCTGTGATGATGACACGTGGCACGACGCACGTTAGCAAAGTCAAATTTCCTCAGATTCTGACTTGTGGACCCAGCGCACGTTAGCACTGTTCGGCGTACGTTAGGCGTCGCGATGCGGAAAATTACCAAAATGCCCTTTTGTCCAATTTTCACTGTTTTGGCCCAAATCACCTCTATAATGTTCTGAAACTTTATTTATCTACAAAATAACACAAAACACATCAAAATATTCACAAAACTCAAGAACCTATACAAAATATTAGGTTAAATGAGTGGGAAATAATGATATAATTACCACTCATCAAAGGCCCTTTCGAAGTAAAAAACGTGTTGCCAAACAGGGCCTATCATTTAAGGAATTTGAATGGAAAAGTACATATTATGGCGATAAACGGAAAATATTTGAAAAAATATATGCCCTGACTATGGGAGCACGAGAACATAATGTCCTTGCAATAAGGACAAAGACAAATAATATAAGAATGTATTTTCATTAATAAAGGACGAAAGCGTCCTCAAAAGTACAACATTTGGACGATAAAACGTCCTATATTATTACATAATTATTGGCTGGCCGAAGATCGCTGGAGCTCATCGGGCGAATCCTTCAGAAGCGAGAACCTATCCCCCAAGTTCTGCCATTCTCTCAGCATTTCTGCATCGGCCCTTATCAGATCGGCCAAGCCTTTTTCAAAATCAACTCGGGCAAGATCCCTGAACTCGGCCATAGTAGAAGTGGCCTCATCTACCAGAGAGGCAAGCCACATCTTTTTAGCATCCCTCCTCATGCTGCTTTCCTCTATATGACACTGGATATCCTGTAGTTTTCGTTCTAAATCCAGCAGCAAAGACTCCTCAATAACCATTTCATCCGTAGATTCTCTTATGGCTTGTCGAAGGTTATCGATGGTGCCTCGAAGCCTATCCTTCTTGTTTATTGATGCACGCAGGCCGGCCTTCTGGCTATGTGTGGTCTGATAGTGAAGAATAAGGGCTGGGACCTTGCTTTGCAGGTCTTGGAGAGTGAGTCAGTTTTCTGCCGAAATAGGTAGAACAGGAAGACCCATCATATGGTCTAACTCGGAGGAAGCTTTTTCTAATTTCAGTACATTCTCTGGTAGAGCAGCTTGGCCGATATCATTTTTCATAAACGATGCATATTGGCCGAGAACCTCCCTAATGGCCTCCAAGTCCGATGTAGCTTGGGCCGGAGATAGAGGAGGCAGAGAAGAAGCAGAAGCTAACTGATCCAAGTCGCTCAAAATGTCATGGACCGACTGTAAAAATTGATCTGACGCCTGATTACAAAAGCCAAAGCTAGTAAATCAAACAAGAATGGACGAAGAAAATAGAACATAAGGAGAAATCACTTACAGTTTCGGGCGGACGAGCAGAACTGGACGGCTCAGCAATAGAAGGTATATGGGTTTCCAGTGGCAACACCGGTTCTTCCCTAGGAGATTGGATTGAGTGACTGGTAGACGATGGCCGTTCAAAAGCAGTAGATGGTTGAGTTAAAGAAATAGGAGCTGTCGGCCGAAGAGTTGGAGACTGAGGAGCCGAAGATGATGGCTGGTCAAACGCAGAAAGTTTCTGCACCAAAGGTACAAGTGACATCGCCTGAGGAGGAGAGGGTGGAAGAGCCGAGGACGACGGCTGTCCGGAGGCCAAAGTTGGTTGCGCCGAGGGGCCCGGAGATGCTGCCTGTGGCGATGATTGTTGCGGTACGGTTGTAGGTTGAGCATCTGCATGAGAATCAGAATCGGAAGAATCAGAAATATAAACAACCTCCAATTCTTCATAAATGCGACGAAGTACATCGTCTTTGTACATAAACTGAGCCTCTTCTAGTAACTCCAATTCGGCCAAACTAAAAAGGCCGTCTACATCACTATAACTTCCCATAAGCCCTGTGGCAGCCATTCTGTGTACCAAAGGGTAAAGCCGTTTGAGATGACGCCAAAGTGGCCCATCATCCGGCCAAATAGGTTCGGGCACGTCAGGCTCGTCATCTGGATCCTGTACAATTGGCACATGATCGTCCATAAAGGGGGATCCAAATAATGGATGATCTCTTGGAATTTCCTCAACATTCGGCGCTGTCTATGAGGAACCGACGAAAAACAACTTCCATAATAAGACGATAGTGGGAGGTAGGGACCGTAGGTTGGTGAATAGTTCAATAGCAGAATGGATGGAAGGAACGGAAGGAGCAGAGCTGAGCTGAGAAAAGAAAGATCTGTATGGAAAAAGGGGCTGTCGGAAACAAAAACTTTTCTTTAATGAGTTGTGAAATGGAATGTAAGAAGGTTAGCCAACGCCACACAGGTTGAGTTGTAAAATGGAATGTAATGTTGTGGATGAGTTACGTCCATTGGCAGCGGCTGACCGAGTTCCTCTGTGGGAAGGTACTGCACCCCCCCCCAGTTTCGCAGATTACATATACTGAAAGATCGGTCGGGTAGCTAGCTAGCCGAGGGTGAGAAGGAATGCCCATCGGGCCAGTCCTCAATTAGTGCAGTGGCCTCCCCCGAACAAGAAGAAAAAGCGCTAGTCCTCAATAAGTGCATCCGAATGAGAGGAAAAAGCGCCAATCTTCAATTAGTGCGGTCGAACGAGAAAAAGAGCGGAAAATGAGGAAGAACTTATAAAGTCGCCCTAGACAGGTGTCGTAACGCGATGACTTGTGGGCCGACGTCTATCACCCTGACATGAAGAAATTCACTTCGATTTCATTTTCAATTCAATCAAGGTGAATTTGGCGGACAATTGTTGACAAAAGAAAGTCACCCTAGAGCGAAATCGCCCTAGAGCGAAGGAGTAAAGGACGAAGGCAAGCAAAGCGACGAAGGGAAGAGCGATCGAAGCAATCACCAGATGACACAGCGATTAGAACGACAAAGGACTTAGGACGACCGAAACAGCGATTAGAGCAACAAAGAACTCAGGACGACCGAAACAACGATTAGAACGACAAGGGACTCAGGATGACCGAACACATAATGTAGTTGATCCCACGATTACAGCAGTTAGGCAGTTCCTTCCACGATCAGGCAGTTATGGCGCACAACTCAACGGTTGGAAGCATGACCCAACAGTTGCAAGGAAATTATGAGCCGAAACCGTTCGAGCGGTTTACAAATTCCACTATAAAAGGCTCACTCATGCGAAGATTTAAAGCCCCGATCAAATGAAGACTCAAACGAGCATATTTTTATTTTTTATTTCTTAGTTTCATAATCCTTAGGATTGTAACTTGTGTGCTTGCGCCCCTTGGAGGCTTATTCACTTAATCAAACACCCCTTACTGTGACTTTGTCTCAGGAGGTTTGAACCTTACACGTTGTTCTTTCTTCTGGCAGAAAATTGCGCAAACAAATGGTGATGGGCTGCTGTTGAAATAAACAGCATTCATTCAACAAACGGGCTGTCGGCTGCAGATCGGCTTGTGGAATTTTCCGTTTAGCTAGAAATAGAAAGATGATGAGATGGAGAAGGGCAAGTTAGTTTCGTACCCTATGCCAAAATGAGATGAGCTGGTGCTTATCTCAGTTATATATCCATTTTGATTTTTGAAGGACGTGAAATTAGAAATTAGAATTATAGATCAAGTGCAAACCAATTAGCTTGCTAGATTCGGTTCGAATAAAAAACTAAACTGAATAAATTGATCGGTTTTGTTTTGAAATGTAATCGATATACAACTAAATAACCGAACTACACCGAATTGTTATGTTCAGTTCAGTATAATTTTATCGATTTGGTTTGGTTATGATTTTAGTTAATTTTCCCACCCCTACTGGCTGTTGCTGTTGAAAATTGCTAATTTCAATCATAATTATAATTGAACTCAAATTACAAAATCTTAAACCTAATTAACCTAATTTTTTCGAAACTCAAACCCCTAATCAATATTAAAAAAATCGGAATGAGGCGGCACCTTAAGGTGCTTCTCAACCGCCTCGAAAACTTTGCCGCCTCGAGCTTGATTACACAAAACACCGCCTCACAATAGTGAGACGGGCCGTCTCGAAACGCATCAAATTAGGTGGTCCAGAAGCAACCCGACTCGAACTCCCCAACTCTTCCCCATAAGTAACGTTTAAATTTTTTTTGAAAGAGATATAATGATATATATAAAAAAAAGTCCTGATTTCAACGATGGAGCTGCTATTTCCTTTTGAAACTAGGGAACTCAACAACTTTGGAGCAAGTGACCACTCTTCGCGCATTGCTTATCTTTTTCCGCCCACCACCCTTGCTCTGGCTTGGTTCAACACAATCTAGAATATTGACGAGAAAGAAAAATTCCTTACATTGAAATCTTAGTTAATCTTCTCTAAAAGCAGCTATTGACTCGATAGCTCGAGATCCATGGTGACATAGACAAGGATCCCTGCTAACGGCCCTGTGATTAAGGCAGGTGGACGGATTCACATCGTTACAGCTTGCTTGTTTATCCACTCCGGTGTATTAGTAAATGAAGTTGACGCCCTCTTCCTAATGTCTCATTAGAGTGTTAGGGGAATTCCAAAGCTGGAACGAAAGGGAATAATTAATATAAATTTCACGGATCTTCGCCAGTGGCTTTCTTTCAAGCCCCTGCCCGTAATTAGCCCCAATCATGGTTATTAGATAGAATCGTAAGGTTTCGGTTCCAAAATCAGAACCGAACAGAGACTTATTTCGGTTCGGTTACAGTTTCATATAATTTGGAACCATAACCCGTTCGGTCCGATTCTACAGTTTCAAAAAGCAGGAACTGTAGAACCGGACGGTTCAGTTCGATTCTAGAACTGAATCAAACCGTGGCCAGGTCTACCCGCAACCTCTTGAATCAAAAGTAGGGACTGAAAGAAATCCATTGAGCCGAGAAACTTTGCGTTTGAGGTGCGTTCGAACGTCTGAAAATCAAGTTAGGTGACCAATTTTGAGGCTCCAAGGATATAGCTCCATCTTGATTTAATCTTCCGTGCTTCTCTTTTAGGAACCATTTATGTTTATCTAATCTTATGTTTTCGGTTTTTGTTTTCCCAAAACATGTAAACTATATTTAGAAAAAATATAGTTAAATTATTATTTGGACTTTGGAGTGTCAATTTATTAATCTATATTAATAATATATATTCTTAGTTTTATTTATTTTTATTTATTATACTGCAATATGAAACTAAATATGGACTACACTGAACTATATTTATAATAAATTTATTTAAGATAATTAAAAGAATTAATTTTTTTAATAAAAATATTAGATTTTATAATAATTATATATTGAAATATTATATTATAATAATTTTCATATATTTTTTAATTAATTTAAATAGTTAATAATGATGTAAAATTCTTAATTATTTAGGTAAGGACAAATATGTCAAAAAACTTATAAAATGAGAATATTCTTTTGATTTTTTGACTTAAGAGATCTTGAGGTATTATTAAAATAATAGGAGGGGGGGGGGGGGGGGATCATGATGGGCATTCTCCCTATCTTATTTTAATAATTAAAAACCGATTAAAATAAAATTATATTTTTGTATTACATAAAATTTATTTCTAAATATAGTGATTTTATGGAAATTGTATTTTCATTTTCTTAATAAAAAATTTTAAAAAATGATCTAATAAATTTTTCTAATAACATAAGTGATTATATTTTCAAACATTTTATTTTAACAATTAATTTTTTTTTTAAGTAATCTTACAAATTTATTTGTGTTACATAAATTTTATTTCAACCTAATAATTTACTACATAATTCATCGTATGTATGTGTTGGTGATGATTTCATTTTGATGATTTTATGATTTTATCCGCTTTTTTTTTTCCTTGTTTGGATTGAGATTGCTGCCTCGATCGCCTCGCCTCAAAAGAGGGATCGTCGGCCTCGCACCGCATACAATGTTTTCGAACCTTGACCCTAATGGATATTAAATTGCGATAACCTAACCCCAATTAACCTTAATTTGTCAAATTCTAACCCTAAAACCCAAATTGCCCAATACTAATCAAAAAATAAAACCGTCTAACTCCGCCTATCATGTCCATCTAGGCGCCGCCTAGAAGGATTAGACACTTCCCCATCACATGCCTAATATTTTTAGAACCATAATAGATTACGGATATGAGATTGCAGTTACGGATGCAAATATCATAATTGTTTTACGGATATCCTATTTGATACCATCACTACTGATGCAAGTAATTGTGATGTCTATCAAACTGAATGAGCTCAGGTTGGCTTGACGAACCAAATGTCTGGTTTAGCTCAGGCTCATTTGGAATGACAGTTGGAATTTTAAATTGTTCTGGCCATGCATACATGGGATCATTATCTTTTTGTTGTAGTTTGTATTAATTCCTACAATTTCCATATCAGGTTTCTTTCAATTAAAACATTTTAATTGAGCCTAATGATACTGAAATGAAATATAACAGTTAGTTGAATTGATATACCACACAGTGCAAATGTTTATTCCTTTAAGCTCGTCATTTTTATTTTGAATTGTTAGAATAATGTCCAAAATTAGAAAAATATTACCGTTCACTATAAATATAAAAAATGAAGCTGACTTGAGTCGCGGATTAGGTCGCTCTCTTTAAGATGTTTCGCAGCTCTGCCCAAAATTTGTGCTAGCAGCATGTCAACCTCGCCGTCCCCAGGATAAAATAAGCCCAGAAAACGATGTTTCAATCGATTTTGCACAAAATCGATTGGTATACTCACACCCAAAATATTTGCTCGGAAACTTTTACCTTCATACTGGCATGCAAGCAGGAAAGTTTCCAAAAGTTAGGTCGCCATCAACAGCACTCAAAGAAACCTCAAAATTTGTTCTTTCAGGCTTCACGGAGGAGAAAAAAATCCAGATGGAAAAATAAATGATGAAAACCAAAATGAAAGTTGAATATGAAAGAAGGAAGAAACTGAGTAAAAGCTGTACAAATGGGCAATGATGGTGATGTTCAGAAACAGAATTGGAAGAGTGGTTTTCAATTTCAGCCCAAACACCAAAACGGAAATCTATATTTGTTTTCTGAAAGTAACTCGAATTATTTTCTTCGTTTTGCTTTATGTTTTCTCACTCTACTGTGTTCTGTCTTTTTCTTTTTATTATCGCTCATGTGATTATTTTTTTGTCATGAATTTGAAAGTTTTTTTTTTAATTAATAGAATTGATGGGAAACGTTTTTCATTAATATCATAAACGTTGAGAATTTAAAGCTTGTAAAAATATTTTTGTAACTCCCTTTCAAATTAAAATGTATTCAAAATTCATATTTATAACAATCCCCCAATTAAATTTTAATAAAACATTTTCATCGAGAAATATAACATAAGGTCGTGCATAAATAAATGTGCCTACCAACTTGAACTTTTACATAGTATTGATGATTCAGATTACACTAGAGTAACTCATAGTTTTGAACTCTATCTCTGACAACGTTACACACAACAAACCTTTCAGGGTGAAGTCAAAAAGCCCGAGCATTACGGTCGTGCTCATATATATCAATATAGTGAATGCTCTAGAAACTTTTTGCCCAAAATTTCATAAGAAGCGGCCTCACTTCTGTTAGGACAGTTGTGGAACCCTTAGGGTCAAATCGGTGCCCCGTGCAGCAGAAATGGATCAAGCATGGGTGTAATTTTAAATTATTTAATGAAATACTATATTCCATTACGAGTGTATAGGAAATAATCGGGACTGAATCGGAGTCCGGAAACTCAAAAACATAGCAAAACAAATACAACTTCTTCTTTTTTTTTTGAATTTCATTTCTTTTGCTTTTAATTTCCTTCGGCTCACGTGAGCTGGGACCCTAATTCTTTCCGGTCTTCCCTAAACACTTCAAAAACACCCAAAATTATTTTTAACTTCAAAACCAACATTAACACATGTTATAAAATAAAAATCAAGTTTTCAAAATATCAAATATTTTTACAAAAACATAAATTTATTCTAAATAAGCACTTGCGTAAATTTTGAATCCAATACACAAACCAAATTAGAATCCAATAAGAAATGTCTCGTAAACAATTATAGGTCACCGAAATGTGGTCAAGTGAATCTAGAATGGTAGTCATAGCTATAAGCTTTAATTTAGAGTTCCAAACTCTTATTAATTGTTTCATGTCCAACATGAACATTTTTAACCTAATTACAAGCATATTGTGTTTATACTTTCAAAGCATCCTAACACAATTTATTAGCCTTATTTCAACATTAAGCTATGTGATCATGCATCTAATACATAAAAGAACATAGCTTAGGAGAAGATCAAACATTACCTAGTAAGCTTGATGCAAGATCCAATCTACTTCTCATTTGTTGAAATTATTGGAGAACCTCCAAGGTGTGCAAGCTTGACTTCAAGATCCAATCTTGTTTCCAATACTTCCAAGCTTCACTTCAAGATCCAATCTTGATTTCTCCTAGATGAAATGTTGTAGAGACCTCACAAGCTTCTCTCTAAACACTTCTCTAACTTAGGCTAATCTCTCTAAGAATTTGCTTGTATTTGTACTTGTAATTAAAACCTTCCTAAAACTTGCTATTTATAGCAAAACTTAGGCAATTTTTAATTAATAAAAATTGTAATCAACTTTTAAGTGGGCTTAATCTAATTTGTTCAATATGTATAATTAGGTGTGACTAATCTCCATTGTCTCCCACTTGAATTTCATCCAATTAAATCAAGCCAAGGATTGGGAAATAGATTAGTTAAATGTTTGCCACATTGATTTAATCCAATTAAATCAAGCCATAACCACATATTATTACATACTTACAATTACCATAATATCCTTAAATGGTAGAGATAATTATTATTCTACAATTAAGTCATTGTGTAATTATTGAATTAATCCAATTAATTCAATTAGGTCAAAGTAAATAATCAATGTTATCCAATAACACTTGATTATCTTAGTTGATAATTATAATATCAAATATTATATTTTATCAAAATTAATCGGCTACCCAAGTGCTCAACGAGTACACTTCATATTGGGACTCTCTAAGTTCAGACACGTTCTTCATATAAGCCTAGCTAATATGTACGCAATTCGGCCACCTTCGAATTCGCGAAGAACACGAACGACCTTTCTGAACTATACAAGTCGAGGTCATCACATATGTTTAACAATCCCTCTGTCGTAGGCTATCCGAGTTGTGCTTAGGAAACATAGAATATACCGTCAAGTTTCCAAGATGCACATCTCATGTCGACATGTCCACGATTCTTTACAACTGATGTGATCCACCCTAGGTGATCGGCTTTGGTCAAAGTCTTTAAGAATCATAATTTTACTTACATGGATACCTAAACCCCTTATGGTACACATACGGACCGACAGATCATATTTTGCTTCACACTTGATTACTGAGTGCATCGATCCACACCCAACGAACATCTAGAGGCTAGATCATGAAAAGTTTCTGATATACATGGCATCAAAGTGTGGAATATCTCACACAAAATCAATGTTATCCTATAGTCAAAGAATTACATATGCTACGCGACTCGAGGAGATTCATATTAACGGTGGTGTGTACTTCCCATAATTAGGAATCACCTGTGAGTCATTCAGTATTCGCTTCAATGAATACCCACATGTTTATATGAGTTTCCAAAACTCATGGTACATCAGGTTAAACCATTGGAACTCCAATTCCAATATACGACATGTGCTAGTCTTTTAGGTTATAGAAATTCGACTGTATTCCAAAACCAATGACTATGAATATTAACTTTAAGAATAGTTTACACCTAGTGTCAAGACTATTCTAAGGTCGATGTCATTCTTAGCATATCTATACATCAATCTAATACGCATAATGACAATACCATTAATGAGGTTTGAAATGAAAAATATAGTTATTTTATTAATAAATAATAAAATATACAATTCAGATTGGCACTCCAAGCACCAACTCTATCAACTTCTACATTCACATAGGTGTGTCTATCAAAAGTACTCATGTAGCTAGGTCATCTACTATACATATAGTATAGAACACATTAAGAGTTAAATATAACTCATCCTTACATCGCTTCAGGATATCATACTCTTAGAATGGAACTCACAAAATGAAATAATAGCATGATTCATCATCACTTCATGACTTGTTATTACCCATTGAACCTATTTCTTGGGATCTCCAGTCTATTAGGTCGGGTTACCATCACTAATGATTGTCTAATGGCAATAGTCTCATTCTTTTCTAGGTATTGGATACTTTCTATCTTGCTAGTACTTTCATCAAAGGATCAGCTAAGTTATCATCATTCCATACATGATCCATTCTTACTGTTGGACAATTATGACACATAGCATCAATATTTGTAAAAGACATGGTGTTCTTTATACAAATTAACTATGTGACAAATGAAATTGCTCTTTTATCATTTTGTAATTAGATTACTTGGATATATAAATGATAAAAGTCAATATGATTAGTACAAGATTAATAAGATATGAGACAATATTAATCCACAAAAGGTTTAATCATTAAATATTCATAGTCGTAGTATTATCGAGACTGGACATCGATAATGTGGAATAGGCTAGTATTACACTTGTGCGTGTTATGGAAGCTTAACGGCATAGTTCTCATATAATTGTGTATTGGATACTCATGCAAGCGTAATAGGAGGTTCTGTTTATCGATATTACGGGAAAAGCTTCGCTCTGGATAGACCCCTCGGAATCCCATTGGTAGTATGACTATGTGTCTATGGGAATCCGAATCAAGG
>SKCR01000476.1:0-29087 GCA_019454045.1 Zanthoxylum bungeanum | reverse complement strand
TACCGACAGGGAATATGTTGTACTATTCCCCTGAGCCTCTGACTTTTTAACTATGATCAACACTAATACTCTTTTCAAATATAATTTCTTATATGTGACCAATGCCCAAAACCATGACATAGTACAAAAATAGTTCACATAAAACTAAACATACAAATATCAACTAACTAAAAAACTCTATACATGAATATTCATACATATCTTTAGAATACAATTGCATGGAATTGACTTTATTTAACTCAACTGACTCAATCTCTGACTGGTGGACTCATACCCTCTAGTGACTGCCATCACTATCCGTCCTCTCGAGCTCATCCTCAGGGAATACCTACAAAAAAAAGAAACTAGGAGGGGGGGTTAGACCGTTGTACGATCGAAGTGAGTGACGAAAACTGGAAAACTATTATAAAAATATTTGGTTCAAAATCCAAGAAATGGCTTAATTCAAAAACTCTTTTTCTGTCTGAAAACTCTGGACTTCTTTATGAAAATCTATTCTGAGCTCTTTCTGTAAAAACTTATCATTTCAAAGGTTTCTTATAAAACTGCTGTTTTCTGAAAACTTTATTTTCTAAAAACTTTTTCTGAAAACTGTATCTGAAAACTATTCTGAAATCTATTTCTGAAAAGTCTGTTTTCTGAAAACCTGATATCTGAAAACTGATAAGTCTCTGAAAAACTTGACATATAGGGGCGTTACGTATCGCCGTCCATCCATACGCCTAACTAGAGCCAGAAGTACAAATCCATGACTTTGGGACGTTATGTATCGTCGTCCCCCAAAGCATGCCACTACTGTCCCTGTAACTAGTGGTCTTGGGGCGTTACGTATCGATGTCCCCCAAGCCACTGAACTAGAACTGTGGGTGCGGATCTATGCTACCCCTCAAGCTCTGAAATTGGGATCTAGGGGCATCTGTCATCCATAGTCCTGAACTAGGATCTGAGGGGGTTACGTATCGCTGTCCCCTCAGTCCTCTACATGTGCATATGTCATCCGTCAATTCCAAGTCTGTAACAAGTTACATACTGATGTGAGTTTTTCCTTCATGCCTCGAAAACAGAAATCTCATGTTTAAAAATATTTTTTTTCTAAATCATTTCTTAAACATGCTGAATAAAATATATCTGATAATAAAACTGGCTAACGCCCTAAAAGTGAAAAGTAAGTCTGATTTAAGCAACAACATAATGAAAATCAAAGAAAATGTCCACTCACAGATTGCATTCCGGCTGACACCGAATCCCCTCACCGAAGACAATTGTGGCTCATGTGAATAATATATGATCAGAAATTTGATTAGTATATACGTTGTAAAATAAACTTCGGAACCTAGCTAAGCTTATTAATACATCAATATGTTTTATCTACAAGGCTTATCTTGCTTGTGTCTTGATGTAAGGTATGTATACGAACAAATATGAAACCTATAAGGCGGCCTCTAACATGCTAGGGTGGAATTGAGATGGTTTAAAACTGATTTGGGATGATTTTGGGTCACGCGTCGTGACTCAAATCCTTGCGTGTCGCGACACGCCACATTTCAGAAACTTCCTGCCATTTTTCCAGTGCTCGTCGCGACGCAAAGCCCCTTAGCGTCGCGACGCGAACCAGTTTTCCAGGATTCTGTTTTTGTTTTCAAAGTCCATCAAAAGCACCACAAAACACTTCCATAACAAAATTGTTGCACAAATCACCTTATTGAACTTCAAATTCACATATTCCATATCAAATTATCTTCTTCAAACAATGATTTAATCTCACAATTCATGATTTAACTACCCCTTTAAAACTTGTAAAAATTTGGGTTCTTAAATCCAACAATCACTTCTTTACTTATAAATCACTAATATGCAACCCATGTCATACTAACATCTCAACTCTATCATCAAACTTTCAAAATCCAACACATCAAGTTTTGGGTCAAGTCTTTTTACCTTCTTTCTCTTGATTTTTCTTCATTCCTCAAGCCTCCATGGTAGCTTTTCTTCTTCTTAGTTTGATAAATGGGTGTTTAGCACTTTCTATTTCTTCATTTTTCCTTCTTCTTCTTCTTTCTTCTTTCTTCTCCCTCATCTTCACGTTTCTTTCTTTCTTTTTTTGATTTTTAGGGATACATGAATAGTTCCCTTTTATACTTGGCCATTTTAAAATAAGAAAAATGTAGAATTTTGGAGAAACTTATCGAATTTACCAGAATGCCCTCAGGTACTATTCATCAGAATTTGTGTTCTGCATTTATAGCCCGTTTATGGTTCGTTTTTGGAAAAATATTGAACATGAAAGTTGTAGATCTCGATCTCAGATTTCCGGCGATATAAAATTCATAAAAATCAGAGTTCTTATGAGAAAGTTATGGCCCAAATACCATGAGCTGTCCGGAGTGGAACATCATAGGATTTCGTATCGAAGTTTCGTAGAATTTACCGTTTATCCCCAAAGTCGTTCCATGAATGTATATATGTTCGGACATAATTTATATTACGTAATACTCGTTCCGTGATGTAATAGTACTAGAGACTACCGATCGTTACAAATATGTACACTTGCGTGACGTGTGAAAATTGGGATGAATATTCAACTTTAAATGTTTTAAAATCATTAGGTATGAATATGGATGTCAATTTTTTTGTACAAATAGTTGGCTTATGGCTGCTAGAAATTCTATTATCATGCTAAACAACTAGTTGTCTTTCCTTTGAAAAAAAAACTACTACAATTATTGCACAAGATTTCATTGTTTTTGGTAAACAATTTTTAATATTTTTCAAATGTTTGCGTTTCGCTTAATTTCTAATTTAATTTTTTTTTAATATATAAATGACCTATGCGATCACTACAACAAAACTGGCTTTTAGTGGCGAAATTTTTCGCCACTAAAAGCTCAAATTTCGCCACTAAAACAATTAGTGGCGAAATCTAATTTCGCCACAAATTCGCCACTAAGAATGCGACACTAAAGGTTTTAGCGGCGAAATTAGATTTCGCCACTAAAACCTTACTTTTAGTGGCGAAATTATTTTCGCCACTAAAAGTCTTGAATTTCGATGTGTGAAACATCAAAGCAAATAATCATATCTCAACTAGATTAGCATCCAAGAACTTATCGATATCGTATACTTGACAATCCTCATCGAGAGTGTTGTATTAATTGAATAAAGAAATAAAAATTTAATAAAGAAATAAAAATTATCTTATGTAAGAGCATAAAAGGGCAAGGATTAAATTAAAACAGAAAACATTCTTCTGTAAATCCAATTGATAAGTCAAATGCTAAAATAGGAAAAAAAATTATAACCAACGCAGGAACCGTGGAGAGAAAGAGATATAATCGAACAATTATAGAAGGATCAAGCCACCAGGTAAACTGAAAACAGTGAAGGCCAAGATTGCAAAGTAATTTACAGCACAATTATTGTCTCGACTAATTTCCGGAATCTATATTTCGTATTTTCATAAATTTTCTAGCCCAGATCAAGGTATGTCATTTGCTTTTTGTACACCACAGGTTATGACCCTAACAAAATATACTAAATTCAAAGTATTTATCACAGAGACAACCCTTGGAGTTGATATGCGGCAGCATATCAACATCCATTTAGAAGACTTTCGAATTAACCACTGTTTAAGTGGTGGCTATGCATTTTGGTCAAACTATTGATTATATCTAATCACTTAACTAATCCAGTTTAATGTTGTTAATTAATGGATTAATAGTTCAAATGAAAGCTTTGATCTGGATTTGTAGGTCCCAAATAATTGACATTTTCTTTCTTCTAGAAATTATGTCATAATTAGCCACCTAGTCGGAATTCGTGGGAATTGGGAAGATGTGGGCTATTTTTATTTTAAATAATATTATCATATTATGAACACTCAATTAATTATTATTTTAAATTAAAATTTTTTGACTTCTTGCTTCAATTGTAAGTGTTTGCACAATTTTTCGTCAATGAGCGTGTAAGGTTCAAATTTCCTGAGACAAAGTCCCAGCAAGGGGTGTTCGATTCAGTGAATAAGCCTCCAAGGGGCATAAGCACACAAATTACAATCTATAAATTACAAAGCTACGAAATAAAATAAAAATGCTCATAAAGAGTTTTCATTTGTTCTTTTTTTCCTTCTTCCAACGCTTGAGCCTTTTATAGTGAATCTCTGTTAACTGCTCGAACGGTTTCGCCTTCCTCGTTCCACGAACTTCCACACTCCATGCTTGCAACTGCTGGATCATGCATCTAACTGCCGAGTTGTTCGTGATAACTATCAGACCGTGGGTAGTTACGACCTAACCGCTAGATCGTGGGATCAAACTGCAACACATGGTAATTGTCCTGACCGCTTTTCCCCTAGTCGTCCTGATTGCAAATCGTCCTGTAATAGCTGTTCGTCTTAATTGCTTTTCGTCCTTTGACATGTCCTTTCTTTTCGCCACTCATTGACTTGTTCGTCCTAGGGCGATTTTCTTCGCCAACAATTGTCCCCCAAATTCGCCTTGATTGATTTGGGAAACGAAATCGAGGCAAATTTCTTATCGGTATCTATTGGCGTATACTGGCTTCGGCCTGCTAGTCTTCGCCCTATCTCTCATTGTCATTTGCGTGTATGGAGGGCCGTCCTTTACATTTCCCTATGTGAATCCATCATTTCCTCAATAAATGTGCGACCTTCCCAACACGTCTTATCGAAAGGTTATCATGGTGCCAATTAATGTGTCATTTTTCGCGTCAGTCCAACGTCAAATCATGTCAAACGTCGCCCTTTTCGTTTCCCGCTCTTTTTCTTTCCCCGAATTAGGCCGTGACACCTATCTTAGGGTGAACTTTTCACCTTTGCTGTATAAGGGCTTGGTTTGTTCTCGTTATCACTTTACTTTCTACTTCATTTCTTGCAAGACTTTCCACATTCTTTCCTTTGATTTTCCTTGCTAATGGCGTCATCTTCTTCTGTTTCGAAAAATGCCACTTCAACCTTGGGTGATTATCAAGCCGTGTTAGGTGATTCTTCTGTGGGCGTCTTCGGCAATCACATCCTCAATGAAAACCACGGACTGTGTTCCATACGTCCCATCTTTGTTGATGACACAGCCATTGCCACGACCCATTTGGCTCAGTTGTTTCCATCCATTTCCAACCTCCCATTTTCAGAGCCTTTGAATGTTTCTTCTCTTTCCCTGTCTAACCCTATTCGCACTTAGCCTAAACATGATTCTCCATTCGAAACTTGGTTTCAGCGCATGAGGCTGCACGCAGACACCCATGCCTTTCTTGAAGAAAATGGTTTGCTTTCCCTCATTGAGCTCTCATTGTCATTACCCCATTTCGACCGAAATTTCTTCCCCACATCATTGGTCTTCTGGTCTTCTGATTATAATGTCTTCCTCTTTCCCTCGGGTCCTTTCACCATCACCCTCCGTGACATCATTGGCTTGATAGGGTTAGCCCCCTTAGGCGCGACCATTTCGGTTGCACAACTTTTCGCTTTCCCACTCCTTCTATGGACACTTCGTCATTCTCTTCTTATTATGCTTTCTTCCGTGCGTTCTCCGAATCGGCTGGTCCGGTCTCGGTCCTGGAACGAACTGCTTTTATTCATTATTGGCTCTACAAATATATAATATGCGCGCCCAGTCAGAAACCCGTGGCGGGTTATCTACCCATTTCGTCGGACATTGCCAACAGCCGTCGTTTGGATTTATGTTCTTTATTGTTGGCCGCTATCTATCGGGGTATGGCCGTTCTCCAAAAACAACTTCGGTCTGGTGCCTCGCTGATTGCTTCCGGCCTTATGTGGCTTGTCCAGCTTTGGCTCAGAGCCTATTTTCCAGTCTTCGGCTCAATTGAGTCCACTGGCTCATATTCTTGCGCTGGTATCTTATTCGCCCAACTAGGGCCAACTTCTCTCCTTCCTCGCTCCGTTTTTGAATATTTTTACACCATTTCTCGAGTTCCGTCTTTCTTTCATTTCTCTTTGGGCGACAACCCCTCTTTTGTTCATGAGCTTCCTGATTCAGATGAGGACGACTCGGTCAATCGTATATGGCGCAAGTTCTTATGCCCTCGTGATTTGATTCATGATATTTTGACCGGGGCCAATGGCAAGGCTGAAGTGGAGATATATTCTCCTAACTTTGTCGCTCGCCAATTTGGCCTTATTCAAGGGTGGCATCTTCCGTTATTTCATTCCCGTTCCACCTCGGAACGTTTCAAAGTTCTTTCGCTTTCAGACATTGATCAATGCCTGTCTGAAGCTCTTTCTTTGCTATCTTCCTTCTGTTGTGCTTCATTCTCTCCTTGCACATCTGTACATACTCTTTTCGATCGCTTCTAGCCGTCCGGCCGTGAGAGGCTTTTTTCTTTGCCTTCTGCTCGAGTCTTTTCCAACGTTCCATTTTCTTCAAGATCTTCGGAAACGGCCGGGTCAAAGAAGCCGATTGAGAAAGCTGGGCCGAAGAAAACCGGCTCCAATCAAGTTAAACGGAAATAGCCTTCTCCAATCCATAGCTCCGACTCAGACGAACCCCTCTTACTTCGTCAGGCTAAGGTATTATCTGAAATTTCCCATCTTTTTTTTCTCATGCATACGTCTAGGACGGACTCGTCTTCCGGTATGCACGAACCGGTTCAAACTTCGGGGCCTGAAGCTCTAGTGATCCAAAATCCTTTGGTGGAGGTTGAAGCCACCGAGATCATGGTCGTCCAACTTTCATCAGATGAGGGTAAGGTGGCCGATATTCCAATCGTTCAACACCCGCCAAAAAGGGATGAAGCATCTGATGCCTCCCATTCGACCAGGGACGATCCTCAAGTTACGGGGTCAAGTATAGTATTAGGCCGTTTGCGCCCATTTTTTGAGGAAATCCCAAAGGACCGTCCCTTATTTGAATATCACACATTGGACGATCATGTCCCTACTGTGCAATAACCATATGATGAGCCTATTCGGCCTGATAACGAGCCTATTTGGCCAGATGACGAGCCTCTCTGGTGTCATCTCAAACGGATTTATCCCTTGATGCGTAGGTGGGCTGCTGCGGGATTTATGGGAAGTTATATGGATATAGACTGCCTGTTCAGTCTGGCCGAATTGGAGTTACTGAAGGAGGCTTAGTATCTGTATAAAGACGATGTAATTCGTCGCATTTATGAAGAGATTGAAGTTATTTATGTTTCTGACTCTTCCGATTCTGATTCTTCCACAGGGGGCCAGCCATTAGCCGTACCGCGACAATCACCACCTCCATGGGCAGCATCTCATGTCCCTTCGATGCAACAAACTTATGCTCCTGAATGACCGTCATCATCGGCTCATTCGTCCTCACCTCTTCGAGCGACATCTCATGTTCCTTCGATGCAACAACCTTCTGCTCCTGAACGACCATCATCATCGGCTCCTTCGTCATCACGTCTTCAGGCAACATCTTATGTTCCTTCGATGCAACAACCTTCTGCTCCTGAACGGACATCATCTTCGGCTCCTTCGTCCTCACCTCTTCGGGCGGCATCTCGTGTTCCTTCGATGCAACAACCACCTGCTCCTGAATGGCCGTCATCTTCGGCTCATTCATCCTCACCTCTTCGGGCGGCATCTCATGTTCCCATACCTCAATTGCATTGCCACTTGAGGTCTCTATGGCAACTGCTGGTGAGCCATCCAGTTCCACTCATTGGCCCGAAGTTGTAAGTCATTTTTCTTTTCTCTTTCTTTCGTCGTTCTTTTGGTTCTCATTTGCTAATAAAATTCTTTGTACACATGGGTCCGATTCGTTAATGCAGTCGATCCAGGATCTTCTGGCCGATCTTGATCGGCTAGCCAGTGCTCTGGCTCAGCCTTCCTCATCTTCCGCCCAAGCAACTACAGACTTAGAGGCTTTTCAGGAGACCGTTGGTCAATATGTCGTTCTTACTTCGCTGGAAATTGGTCAAGCCGCTTCGCACGAAAATATGCTCAAGTTGGAGAAGGTTTCCTCGGAGCTAGCTCGACTGCTGGATCTTCATGTGCTGCCTATACCAGTGGAGGACCGACTTTTTCTCCAAGACTTACAGAACGAGGTTGCAGCCCTTATTATTCGTTATCGTAATATACATAATAAGAAGGTTGGGCTTCGTTCTTCTATGGCCAAGAAAGAAAGACTCTGTGATTCTCTCAACACTTTTCGCCATACTATTCAGGAAGCCACATACGAAATGGTGATGGAGGAGTCGGTGATGCTGGATCTAGAGTGACAATTACAAGAGATTCAGTGCCTTATCGAGGAGAGTCGAATGAGAAGAGAGGCCAATAGAAAAACCATTGCTTCTCAATTAGCTGAGGTGAGCACTTTCATGGCGGAGTTAAAAGATTTATCTCAAGTTGATTTTGAGAAAGGCTTGACCGATCTTGCGACGGCCGATTTGGAGATGCAGAAGGAATGGCATCGGTTGAGGGAGGTGTTTTCTGCAATAGACTCCAATGAAAATCTTCAACGGCCTTCGGCCAGTAGATGATCATGTATTGTTTGGATGTTACATTGTCCTTTTATTTGTAATTTTTGGGACATTGTTGTCCGATATTAATGAAATTATAATATTTATTTATTTATATTTATTTCGCTTCATCATTATTTTTCACCCGGAGAACGTCACATTTTCATGTTCCCATAACGAAGGCACATACTTTTTCAAGTACATGCCGTTTATCACTTTGGCATGCATTTCTCCATTCAAATTTTTTAATTGATAGGCCCCATTTGGCAACACATTTTCTACCTCGAATGGGCCTTCCCAATTAGGCGACAACTTGCCATATGTAGGATTCTTGGCACCTAGTGGCAGTATAGTTTTCCAAAGTAACTCACCTTTTCTGAACGATTTGGCCACGACTTTCTGATTATATCCATTGGCCATCTTTGTCTTCTGTGCTTCCAAACGATTGATGACATCGCATTTGACGTCATCCAATTCTAATAAATTTTGGATCAATGATTCATTGTAATTTTCCCTTGTCAGTTTTTTTTGTAACGCCACCCTAGTGGATTTAACATTGACTTCAACTGGTAGTACGACATCTTGACCATACACTAGTTGGAATGGTGTGACTGAGGTACCCATTCGGGGGGACGTTCTATAAGCCCATAGAGCTTGACTTAAGCATTCGTCCCATTGTCTGGCATTGTCACACAAGATCATTACTATTGATACCTTTTATTGGTATAAATTGTTCATTTGATATCATTAAAAGCCTAAATCATACATTTAAACCCCTTTTTCATATCAATTAGTATCACATTGAATTTATTGAGTTAAATTACATATATGTGATCATTTGATTAATTTGCATTGAAAATGACTTTGCCATGTAACATAATTGAATAATCATGAAAAGCATGGATTTTGATTGTTTATTAATTGGTATCATACTTAGAAGAAGACAATCATTAAAAATGCATTGAAGTGAATTCATTGATTTTAGTTGGTATCATGATATGTAATGACTTATTTTATTTGATATCAAAATTGGGGAGAAATAATGCTTAAAAGTGATATGATATTTAATTGGAATCATTGATACAAATTGTTAATTGGTATCATTAGTACATATTTTTTAAAAAAAAAAAATTGCATTATCCATGATTATGGCAAAAATGGGGAAATGCCAAAATGTGCAACATTTTTAAGTTTTTAGTATCTCTATATTATGCACATATGTAAATTATATCTCATTTGATTTTAAATTTTTTCTTGCTTATCCACTTTTTGATAATGTCAAAGGGGAAGAAATCATTAGACATGAGATTAAAACTTGTTTTACCCTCACCCTTGGTTTAAGGGGGAGTTATTGTACTAATGTTTTGTCAAGTTTTGATAGAGCTATATTAAAGACAATCACACATTGAGGGGAAGCTTATATTGAGGGGGAGCAAAATCGTCATATTTGGACTACAAGAAGCTCACAAGTATCAACATGTTTTAAGGGGTTGTCATCATCAAAAAGGGGGAGATTGTTGGCGACTTGGTCGCATAAAAGGATTTTGATGACGTCAACGTGAATGAAGACTTCGACGTACAAACACGAAGCATTACAAAAAGTGTCGAAGCATATGGGGTGAAGAGCGAGAATATGAAGACTAGCGGCAAATCGAAGATAATGATTAAGAGCTAAATTTTATTGTAAGTGAGTTTACTCATGTGATATAAAGCTCTTAGGAATCATACATTTTGCATCACTTACATCTAAAATGGATTAGAATGCTTAAAGAATCATTTGCACTTTATTTGCACAAAAATGAATTTCTATGCACAAGTGAATCGGTAAATGATCTTCCAAAAACTATCAAACGGTTGAATTAAACTTAAAATGATATACCTTTAGATAGATATGTGTCTCTTATTTTCTACGGTTCAAACGGAACACAATTCCGATATATATAACTCTTGTTATAGCCATTTTAGTACAACATACTCATATGTGCGTTTTCTGCATACATGTCACATTAGAAAAATTCCATAAAATTCATATTTATGTTTTTGGTTCTTAATTTTGTACAGAAGCTAGATATATGTGTCTAGTGTATGTAGAAATTTGCGGATCATGATTTGTCATTTTCTAGAGAAAGTTATGGCCAAAATACCAAGTGTCGTCAGTCTTAACTGGTCATCAGAACATGCATTGCTACTGAAACCAGTGAGCTCCAAACCGGTCCTCATACCGGTTTCTATACCGGTCTAGCCTTTATGGTGCAGTTACTGAAACCAGAGAGACTCATACCGGTCAAGCTCTTCATATTGAACACTTACTGGAACAAGGGAGACTCATACTGGTCTCCATACCGGTTTCCATACCGGTCTAATGGACACTTGCCCAACGATAATATAACCGTTAGTATCCGTTGGAGCCCTAGACCGGCATGCCGGTCTCCATACCGGTCTCGCTGTAAGTTGGGGAATGCTTTGCATTTTGTTATAAATAGAACCCCAACTCATTTGCCTTGGTTAAGAGACTTGATACACAACCTTCATACATTCTCTAAGGCAAATACAAGAGTGTCTTAAACCTTCATACACTTAAACACTCATACAAGCTCACACACATCTTCATTATATTTAGTGAGCTTGGAACACTTGGGGTATGCAACTCACACAATTTTCTTAATATTTGTGAGTGCTCAAGTGTGTTTTAATTCTTTCTTAACAAAACACTTGTGATTTGTGAAATCCCATTTGGTTGGGTAAGTTGTAAAGGTTTGTGAGTAAGCCTACAAACAAAACTCAAAGTTGTAAAGGTTGTGAGTACACCTACGAACAAAACTCATAGTTGTAAAAGGTTTGGAGTGCACCTTTGCGGAAAACTCTTGGTTACGAGTGAACCACGACAAAACTCGAATTTTAGTGGAAATCTTCAAGCGAGGCTAGGGGGAGTGGACATAGGCACGTTTGGCTGAACCACTATAAATCTCGGTGTCGTATTTCTCTTTCCCTTAACTTTTACTTATTTGCAAGTTTTATTTACATTTATATTATTGAATAGAAAACTCGCATATAGGTTATTATTTACAATAGAGAAAATTAACCTAAGAGCCTATTTGGTAATAAGAGCTAAAAATCGGTAAAGATTTATTAATTCCGCATTTATAGCGATAACTCAATTCACCCCCTCTTGGGTATAGAGATTTCTTGTCGCTATTGCTTGTAGGCACTTTCAGTTGGTATCAGAGCGAGGTATTCTTAAGAAAGACTTAACCGTACGAGAATAGATCATGGCATCTACAAGCAACTCGTCAAATCTTGCCGAGGGATTTTCAACGACTAGACCTCCATTTTACATCGGAACGGACTACAATTATTGGAAGATGAGAATGCTAAATTAACTCCTTGCCGTAGATCCGCAATCTTATTTGGTCATCACACGAGGTGCAAAAGGACCAACAAAAAAGGGATAACAATGGGGTTGAGATTCCGAAGCCGAGTTTGGAATGAGATAGTGAGGATGTAAAAATTGCCTCACAAAATGATAAGGCACTCAACCAACTTCTATGTGCCATTGATCGGGATCAAGTAAGCAAGCTTCCGGAATGTGGAAACGCATATGATTTATGGAAGTCATTAGAAATGGTCAATGAGGGCACAAGCCAAGTGAAGGAACCGAAGATCAACCGGTTCATGTGCGAATTGGACAATTTCAAGATGGAATCCGGGGAAGAAATCGATCACATGATTTCGAGGTTTACGGTCATCATTAATCATTTGGGAGCCTTGGGAAAAGTTATCGGGACATCGGATCAAGTGAAGAAAATTTTGAGATCTCTCCCGAAAGAATTTAGAAGCTATACCTCCTCCATTAGAGAAGCAAACGACATAAACACATTGAAGATGGATGATTTGGTCGGAAAATTGCTTGAGTATGAAATGGAGATCAAAATGGATAAAAAGGAGGAAGATGAGAAAATGACAAGAAAGTCTTTGACCTTAAAAGCGAGAAAAAAGAGACGACTCAAGCTCAAGTGATAGTGATAGTGATGATGAGTTAGCTCAAATAAACAAGAGCTTCAAAAAGCTTATTAAATCCGTAAAGCTCAAAGGAAAATCAAAGGCGGATGAAAAGAAATAAGAGAAATGGCCGAGAAGTATGTTATGAATGCAACAAACCGGGTCATATAGCCACTGATTGCCCATTGAGAATAATGAAAGGAAAATCAAAGAAAAAGGCATTGAAAGCTAATTCAACTTGGAGTGATAGCGATTCAAGCTCATCCGAGGAGGAAGAGGTAGAAGTCAACGATAAATCAATAGCATTCATGACTATCACGGATGATGACTTCCATTTTGAAAGCGATGAAGAAGAGGTACATAATTCTCAAGACTATAATGATCTACTTAATGCTTTTAATAGTTTAAAAGAATTGTGATGTGCTTAAAAAGAAATTAAAATTGGTCAAAAATGAGCATGCTACACTTAAAATTGAACATGCAACTAGTATGGATAAAATTCATGTTTTAGATAATGATATGATATGCTTAAAGGCTAAACATGAAAAAGAAATTGCATGCTTAAATGATGAAAATGCATGTTTAAAATTGAAAAAGCTAGAACTTGAAAATACCATATCTAATATGCCATCTAGCTCTAAGACATGCGATTGCGAATCAATTTTGAATGAAAATGTGTTATTAAACACAAAGGTTATAGATTTGCAAAACTTACTTAGCAAATTCACATTGAGACATGAAAATTTTAACATGCTTATTGGATCTAAAAAATGTGCATTTAAAAGAGAAAGATTAGGATATAGGTCTTACATTAAACGAAAATTTTTGAAAAATTATTTTGTTAAGGCATCCAATTCTTATGCTAAGAATGTTAAAAATGAAAATATCACATGTCATGCATGTAATGAAAAAGGACATAAAATTTTTGAATGCATGAACAAGAAGGTGATTAAAAATGCATGCATTCCTCAAGGAATCAAAATTAACCCCAATGGACCCAAGAAAGTTTGGGTACCAAAATGTAATTGATATATTCGTAGGGGAGCTTTGGGAATGGATCTTTAAAGAGAATTGCGAAATTGATCACAAAGGCTCAAGGAAATGAGGAATCGCAACGGTAAAGGTAAACTCCGTATTTACAGAAACATTGGTACCGTTTCCTCTAATTTATTTATGTATGCATATTTCATATTGGTAAAAATATTTTTTTGAAAGCATACAAAGTGATAAGGCAATTTATTGAACCTTCTATTGGTATCAATTGTTTATTTGATATCTTTAAATGCCTAAATCATACATTTAAACCCCTTTTTCATATCAATTAATATCACTTTGAATTTATTGAGTTAAATTACATATATGTGATCATTTGATTAATTTTGCATTGAAAATGACTTTGCCATGTAACATAATTGAATAATCATGAAAAGCATGGATTGTGATTGTTTATTAATTGGTATCATACTTATAAGAAGACAATCATTAAAAATGCATTGAAGTGAATTCATTGATTTTAGTTGGTATCATGATATGAAATGACTTATTTTATTTGATATCACAATTGGGGAGAAATAATGCTTAAAAGTGATATGATATTCAATTGGAATCATTTATACAAATTGTTAATTGGTATCATTAGTACATATTTTTTTTTAAAAAAAATTGCATTATCCATGATTATGGAAAAAAAAGGGAAATGCCAAAATGTGCAACATTTTTAAGTTTTTGGTATCTCTATATTATGCACATATGTAAATTATATCTCATTTGATTTTAAATTTTTTTTTTTTGCTTCTCCACTTTTTGATAATGTCAAAGGGGGAGAAATCATTAGACATGAGATTAAAACTTGTTTTACCCCCACCCTTGGTTTAAGGGGGAGTTATTGTACTAATGTATTTGTCAAGTTTTGATAGAGCTATATTAAAGACAATCACACACTGAAGGGGAGCTTATATTGAGGGGGAGCAAAATCGTCATATTTGGACTCCAAGAAGCTCACAAGTATCAACAAGTTTTAAGGGGTTGCCATCATCAAAAAGGGGGAGATTGTTGGCGACTTGGTCGCATAAAAGGATTTTGATGACGTCAACGCGAATGAAGACTTCGACGTACAAACACGAAGCATTACAAACAGTGTCGAAGCATATGGGGTGAAGAGCGAGAATGTGAAGACTAGCGGCAAATCGAAGATAATGATTAAGAGCTAAATTTTATTGTAAGTGAGTTTAATCAAGTGATCTAAAGCTCTTAGGAATCATACATTTTGCATCACTTACATCTAAAATGGATTAGAATGCTTAAAGAATCATTTGCACTTTATTTGCACAAAAATGAATTTCTATGCACAAGTGCATCGGTAAATGATCTTCCAAAAACTATCAAATGGTTGAATTAAACTTAAAATGATATACCTTTAGATAGATATGTGTCTCTTGTTTACTACGGTTCAAACGGAACACAATTCCGATATATATAACTCTTGCTAGAGCCATTTTAGTACAACATACTCATATGTGCGTTTTATGCATACATGTCACATTAGAAAAATTCCATAAAATTCATCTTAATGTTTTTTGTGCTGAATATTTTTACAGAAGCTAGATCTATGTGTCTAGTTTATGTAGAAATTACGGATCATGATTTGGAATTTTTAGAGAAAGTTATGGCCAAAATACCAAGTGTCGTCAGTCTTGACTGGTCATCAGAACATGCATTGCTACTGAAACCAAGGAGCTCCAAACCGATCCTCATACCGGTTTCCATACCGGTCTAGCCTTTATGGTGCAGTTACTGAAACCAGGGAGATCTAAACCGGTCTCCATACCGGTCTAACAGACACTTGCCCAACGGTAATATAGCCGTTAGTATCAGTTGGAGCCCTAGACCGACATGCCGGTCTCCATACCAGTTTCCATACCGGTCTCGCTGTAAGTTGGGGAATGCTTTGCATTTTATTATAAATAGAACCCCAACTCATTTGCCTTGGTTAAGAGACTTGATACACAATCTTCATACATTCTCTAAGGCAAATACAAGAGTGTCTTAAACCTTCATACACTTAAACACTCATACAAGCTCACACACATCTTCATTATATTTAGTGAGCTTGGAACACTTGGGTATGCAACTCACACAATCTTCTTAATATTTGTGAGTGCTCAAGTGTGTTTTAATTCTTTCTTAACAAAACACTTGTGATTTGTTAAATCCCATTTGGTTGGGTAAGTTGTAAAGGTTTGTGAGTAAGCCTACGAACAAAACTCAAAGTTGTAAAGGTTTGTGAGTACACCTACGAACAAAACTCATAGTTGTAAAAGGTTTGGAGTGCACATTTGCGGAAAACTCTTGGTTACGAGTGAGCCACGGCAAAACTCGAATTTTAGTGGAAATCTTCAAGCGAGGCTTGGGGGAGTGGACGTAGGCAAGTTTGGCCGAACCACTATAAATCTCGGTGTCGTATTTCTCTTCCCTTAACTTTTACTTATTTGCAAGTTTTATTTACATTTATATTATTGAATAGAAAACTTGCATATAGGTTATTATTTACAATAGAGAAAATTAACCTAAGAGCCTATTTGGTAATAAGAGCTTAAAATCGGCAAAGATTTTATTATTCCGCATTTATAGCGATAACCCAATTCACCCCCCTCTTGGGTATAGAGATTCTTTGTCGCTATTGCTTGTAGGGAATTTCAATTTTAACTTTAAAAATATACTTTTAATATGATTTTAAGTATTCGCAAACCAGCACTAGTTTTTAGAAAATGCAATGTCCCTTTAACAGTTGCATATCTCTTCTACGAAAGATGCTTTATAGGCTACGGCTCCGAGCTGTTATAATATCTCTACTAGTAAAATCAATTAGGTCAGCTGTCCAAAACAAGCGGGTCACGAGTGGGGTCGGATCGGGTCGTCTCATAGATGAGGTGCGGATCCTCATTCGGGTCTGTTCGTGGGCTTGCATTTTGTAGGTGTATTGAGGGTGAATTCATTTTTTTGGTCGAGATCAACACCAAACATGAACGACATCAAGAGAGGGGTTGTTTGTGCTCAAGTTTAGTGCAGATCCCTTAATTTCTTTTAAGAAAATGATAATAAAATATTGGGTTATGCTATCGAGTATCCTTACCGCACTCGTTAAGAATTTATTTAAGGAAAATTTTGACGTTAATTTTATGAATAATTAAAAAACTATCAAAATATTAATGATTTTTTTTTCATCAAAACTTTTTAATGGCAGTCATTAGCATTTTCTAAAATATTTAATCCATGGAAAAAAAATTTAATCACCCTTGAAATTTAATTCGCTTCCGCCCTTCATGCCAAAGTCAACATTGACCATTCCTAAGGTTCCCGGACCTTTTAAAATTCAAAAAATATGTCGTTTTAACCATCTGAGCATCTTAAATTACCAAATGGACACTCTTACTAATTGACCAAACCCTTGTGATATTGGGCGTTTCAAAATAATAAACAGAAAATATAGATGGAGGCCAAGGGTGTACAAATTTTCGGGTCAATTCGTGACTAGATTCAACCGATCTGTTCGGGTTTTTAAAAAATTATTTTTTTCGGATTAACCCGACTTGACCTAATATTTACGGTTGGGTCACGGTTTGATATTAAATTTGACCCGATATTATAAGATTTTTATTATTTTTCTAAAAATCTTATTATTTTTCTAAAAATCTTATTATTTTTTTAAAAATTTTATTATTATTTCATTTGTTTATTACTCTTGTTGTCTTACAATTTTATACATATGATAATTTTTTGGATATAAAATAACTAATATTTATATTTCAAAATAATTAATACATTTAAAAATTCTTTTATTAACCGACCTGAAGAACCGACTCGATCAGCTCTCACAAAATTCAAAAAAATCCGACCTGATCCGACCCATTAACGTGCCTAGATGGAGCAAAACACCATAATTTAAGATGGTTCACTCCCCAATCCTACTACATCCATGAATGAGAAAGAAATTCAATTTTCATAGTGTAGGAGAGGTGCTTTCCCCCCACCTCTCTCTCAATTTATAATAACGCCATTTGTCATTTAAATAAATGATTTTTCTTTTTCTTTTTTTAAAAATAAATTATTTTATTTAAATAAATGACTTTTTTGAGTTTCTTGTTTTAATTTTTAAATGACAATAGTACCCATATTCCTTTAAATAAATTAATATTTTATTTCCTTATTTTACTTTCTAATATAATTATTTAACTCTTTTTTGATTTAATTCTTTAATTTTTTTATCTCATAAATATTTTCTATTTTAATTATTTATTTTTCTTTTGATTATTTATTAATTTATTTAAGACTACATAAATAACAAAAAATAAAAATATATAAGATTTAGTAAGCAAAAAAAAGAGAATAAATATATTAGGACTATTAAAATATATATAAGATTTATATCTTTTTATTTATCATATTTATCTTTTTTCTGCTTTATTTATCATATTGCACGAACTAATGAGTATATCATAATTACGTCAGAATGAGACTTTGGAGGCAGCAATTATTTTTTTTATATATATATTTTCATGTATTTCTTTTTGTGTATTTTTACATGTACACTTCTCTAAATATGGTTAAAATAAAATTGATCTAAGAGACTTTTCATTTGAAAAAATATTTGTTCGCAAGCTATACATATAATCGGTTTAGTCACAAATGAAGAATTATTGCTAATATAAAAAAGAACATTTTCTATTATACATAAATTATTAAATAAATTAATAAAGAATCAAAAGAAATTAAATAAGTAAAGAAACAAAAAATAAACAAAAGAAATATAAGATTTATTAAATAAGTAAAAGAGGAAAAAGTCTAAATATAAAGAAAAAAATAAATGAGATTAAAAAAAATAAAAGAATAAAATAAATAAATTATAAAGTAAAAGAAGGAAATAAAATAATAAATCAAAAGTATTTTGTCTTTGTATATATGTGAATGTATTTTGTATTTGTATGCTTTTTATTTTTTTTAATTTTTTTTAAAAAGGGTCGGATAAATGTAACATCCGGTAATCCGGCAACTTGTACGTTACCAGAGGCCGACCACTACTACGTTATCAGAGACATGATATATGATGAAAATCATGTTTAAGCATGTATGAGCTCATGGAAGGACTTTTTGAACATTCGGAAAAATTCTCGCAGTTCCGACACAGAATTTATTCCAAGGTAAAATTCAGACATCCCTTAGTATTTGGAGCATAACTTTTTCAAGAACTCTGATTTTTATGAATTTTATATCGTCGGAAAGCTAAGATCGAAACCTACAACTTCGTGTTGAATATTTTTCCAATTCGAACCCGAAGCAGGTAAAAAATCGTGATGTTCGTGACTGCTGCAGTGAAATTCAGGAATTTACTAGAATGAGTGATGTGGTAAGTTTTAGACCATTCATTTACAAACAAAAATCTCTCCTAAACGCTATAAATAGCATGAACTATTCATCATTTTCTCTTCTTCCTCAAGTCACGGTTTTGACTCCAAAAATAACTTCAAAATTTCTTCTTTCTCATGCCAAGTGGTGAAGGAAAAAATTGATGAGTTCAAGCTCCCTGCATGCAAGTAAGCTCTCTATCATCTTCCCCTCTTCTAGTTTCAGTTTGAACATGAATTTTAGAAGCCTCAAATTCGCATCTAATGAACTATAGGATTTGGAATGGCTTAATTAGCTTTGATTAAGTTGCCAGCATGCATGATTGTGCATTTCGTGATAATATAAGAATGGAATTGTGCATTGCATGTAAAAAGGGGCCGGAGGTGTGTATGAGCTGTTGTTGCTTTGATGGAAATTAATGATGAAGTGTGCTAGAAATGATGTGTATTATGAGAAGAATTTGATTTAGTGTTGAAACTTTTAAGGCTCTAGTATGCATGCTTTGATCTAATAGTATATAAGAGGTTGGGGATTGAATATAGATATTGAAGTTTAAAGGATTGTTTATGTATTTTATATGCTGAAAAATCTAGTGGCAGTGGCCTAATTAAATTAAGTTAAGAGAGTGGTGAAATTAGTATGTTGGGCAGTAAGCTTTAACAAAGTATATTCTGGACAGGTCATAAATAATAGGCTGTAACTTGAGTTTTTGATGTCCAAATGATGAACCGTAAAATTATGAATAAAATAGAGATATAAGAGAATAACATATCCAAAAATTAAAATTTTTGGACTTAGTATGAAGCCAATCCGAAATTTTGAAATTGGGTGACCTGCTGCGAATACACCCATTTTTCTTTTTCTAATCACCCCTGAAATTCAGCGTAGAACTTAAGTTTCCGAAATCGAAAATGAGATCTGTAAAAATCGACATAAACTAGACACATGAAGGTTCGTTCTATTAAAATTTCAGCCCAAAATTCTATCTCAATTAATTGCAGTGAATTTTCGAAGCACATTCCATGATTCATATTCTAATTAAGTTACCTCTATAAAAAAAAATCACCGCAGAAACCTCAAATTCCTTTAGTGATTATTTGTTTTGCAGGTTTAACCGGAGGACGAGCTTGAGATGATGAATACTGATGACAGTCACTAGGGTATTTGGGTCCAACAAATTGAGTACATAGTTACAGTCCAGTCAGAGTCATAGCATAGTTGCATGCATACCCCTGAATTGAATAAGTCGTTGTAATAAACTAAAAGTGTCTGGTACAAAATTGTAAAGAGAAGTATATTTGAGTCTACTGTTATAAGTATTTAATTACATTGCATGTTGTTGATTTGGGCTATGGTCCCATGTATGAGTTAATATTTGTGATAGAGATGTATGATGGATTATAGACAAAAAGTTAGAGGGTTAGGGGGATAGATCAATCTATTCTCTGTCGGTAGCATCTTCAGGAGAGGAATGTTACAATAAAGCCCGAGCCGGCAAGGCCCGAAAGACGCCCGGGCCGAGCTTTATTTTTTTTTTCGGGCTCGGGCCGGGCTTATTAAAGCCCGAGCCTGGCCCGACCCATTGCCACCCTTAACAGGGTATCATATCATAGTTAATTACCATAAGTGGCAATAATATAAATATAAAAAAACTCAAATACGACACACAAGTATCATATCATAGGTATTTCCACTCATCTCCTTACAACTATGTAAATAACACGTCTTGTGTAACCTCTCATATTCACTATTATAAAAAAAAAAAAAATAATGTAGTCAGAAAATTGAAAAAAAAAAGTGATTGATACTCTTCATTTTAGTATGAATAGAGAAAATTATCTCATTAATAAATTATATATTTCGCTAATTTATGTGAAATATTTTAACAAAATTTTCGAGTTAAAAAGAGACGATGTGACTTCGCCACTACATTTGTATCCTAAAAATTGATTATCTACCACTAAGTGTTTTCTAATCGGATCGGACCGGCTGATCAAATTGAGAACCAGCAATGAGTCCGGTCTAGAAAATCTCTAAAATGGTCATGCAAAAAACCAATCAAAAATGTAAAAATCAATGAACCGGCTCAATTTTAAAGGATTAAAAAAAAAAAATTTAAGAGAGTTCCAAATCATTTTGTTTTTATGCTAGAAATTGTTAGAATTAATGATTGTATTTCTTATATGTACCGTGTAATTTTTATATTTTTATAAATTCTTTCTAATTTTTAATTAAATAAAATTATTTATGACATAAGTCGATTTTGTCGATTTGACCGATCGAATCAATAATCAATTAAATATTTTAAATCACCGATTCAATCACTAGTGCGGTTTTTAAAACAATGCTACTTCTTTGATAGAGGTGTGTTATCTCGTTCCTTAACTAATATTGAAGATTAAAGATTAGAGAACAAGACGAACTTTTTTTTTCTCTCTCAAAAAATGTATGAGAGTTAGAGTCCTTATTGATGAGCTGCTTAAAAAGGCAGTCTTAATTAACTAGCTTTTTTTATAAAATAAATCAATGTAACAAAAAGGGACAGCAACTTTGTTGCTGTTCTTGTTCTTGTCGTGGATTTTTTTATTTTATTTTAATTTCTAAATAATTAAATATTTTATGGTTGGTAAAAACAATCCCGGCTTGATAATTCTTTATGTTGCATGCTTTATTTTTAGATTAATAATATAATTTTAAATATATATATATATTTTTTTGCTTAATTTATTCTTGCATGTTCAAACAAGAATATTAACTAGTTTGAAACAATGACCTTGTGGCTGCGCTAACCCTAAAAAAACAAAAATTGCATTTCCATGTTTTGATATAAAGTAACTTCCAGGAAGAAGCAAAAAAAGTCCTTGTTGTATGAAATTTCTAGTGTTTTTGAATTAGATATGTGGTCCTCAAGGGGCGTGACTTGGTAGTGTATGACTCAAGATCTAACCTTCATGCTATAAGTTCGAATCCAAAGAGTACGTTCCTTGTAAGAGTCTGTGACAGTCAGGGGTTTTACCTGCTCGCCTAAACCCGAAATGGGTAATTTGGTGGTGGGGTTTCCAACGATTAAAAAAAAAAAGATCTGATATATGTGTGTGCATATATTAATATATATCCTCACTATATACAGGTGCAGATGTAATGAGAGATCCCTTAACTTATTAAATTAAGGAACACACTAAAAAACCGAGAAAATATGGATTTCAATGTAGTAGTGTTTGTTTTTTAATATATTGAAATATGTGTTTTCTCTCTATTTTAGTGTGTCTCTTAACTTATTAAGTTAAATGACATAATAAAAGATAGAGAAGATATATATATATATATATATATTTTAATGCAATATTATTTATCTTTTAGCATATTCAGATATGTGTTTAAGTTAAGAGACACACTAAAAGATAAAAAAAATACGGATTTCAATATAGTTTTATTAATTGTCTTTTAGTATATTAAAATGTGTGTTTTCTCTTTTTTTTTTAATATGTTTATTAACTTGATAAGTTAAGGGATCTCTAATTAGATCTTGGGAAATGCTAACGAGTGCCCTAATGACACTCATTAAAAATCCATTTAATGAAAGTTTTATAGAAAAAGAAAAAAGTAATTAATATTTTGACAAAAAGGGGGAGAGTAATATATTAAGGGGGAGAGCCTTAATATATAGGAGGGAGTCGTAGAATATCCTTTAGATATCTCTGTTTTAAGGGGAGTTAAGATTTAGGGGGAAAGGGATTTTTACTTGTACATGTATGAGATTTTTACCTGCTTTATGTTCTATTTGATTATCCCAATGCTTTTCACGGTATATTGTTGTTTGTGGATGTTTCAGGTAGCAGGTATGTTGTTGCGGTGGCATTACTTTCAAGACTACTTTGTTAGGTGTTAGAACGAGTCCATTTGTAATAAGTCACTGTTTTGATGGTTGACAGTTGACTATTTGCTTTTTGGTTCTATTACTGTAGTCTTTGTATTAGGTAGTGTTTTGTCACGGAATGCCAAATGGGGAGATTGTTAGCACCTTTTTTATTGGCATGTGTCCGTGACAAAACAAGTTCAATTGAGTTGTAATCTTCCATGAAGATCTTTGTGCAATTGGACTGGTTTCTGGCTGCTGTGTATCAGACATGCGTTCGTGGTGCGTTCGTTGCAGTGTTCGAACGATTGGCGTTAGTGCTGCGTTCGTTTGTGGGTTCGAACATGTGGCGTTAGTGGCACATACTTTATTGGGTTTGAACGGGAGCATTCCAGAGAGCAAACGTTCGAGGCACGTTCTTGTGGGGTTCGAACGGGAGCATTCCAGAGAGCTCACGTTCGTTGTGCGTTCGATTGACGTTCGAACGAGTCTTCACAGAAAGGGCGCGTTCGTGTAGCGTTCTAGTAAGCGTTCGAACGCGACTGCGATCTGAACGCGTTTTTGGCCTGCAAAACCCTAGGTTTTCACCCTACCTATAAATATAATCCTTAGCCGCCATTCTCATTAGTTGAAGCATATTTCTCTTGAGCCAAATACTCTCAAAGCTTTCAACTCTCTTTGATTTCACCTTGAAGACTCTTTGAATCTTATGTCTTCTTTGTTAATGGTGAAATCCATTCTTTGATAAACCTTCAACACAACTTAACCCAATTCCCTAATCCTTTAGAGTTCTTTAGGAGGAAGTTTGGTAGTCGGAGTTCCGGCGTCATTGGTGATATAATCTACTCAGAGACTTCAGAGGTTCTGAAGAAAACCGTGGGTCGCGGGCTTGTTGAGGGTTGCCTTGAGTTCTTGCAGTATTGAGGTACTTGAGTCGGTGGAGTTGCCACCATAGGTATTGACCATCGCTGTAAGTTTTTCTCGATATAGTGGATTCGGGTAGTAGCATATACCCGGAGTGGTTTTTTACTCGGAAGAGTTTTCCACTTCGTCACCAAAATCATTGTGTTGAATTTTGTGTGATGATTTACTTTTCCGCAATTTATTATTTGTACTGAATTAATATTGTAGATTTTATTGTTGTGGTTGCTGTTAATTTGCCTGTTGCAATTCCATAGTAGCAGTAACATGACTTGTCCTGCTTATTGTCTGTAATTCCGCATAGGGTCAGAACTTATGATAACCCCGATTTTTCAATTGGTATCAGAGCCTGAACTCGATCCTTGACCCATTAGCTATGGAGCGTAGTCAACCCTTAAATTGTCCGCCATTTTTTGATGGCACGGAATATTTGCATTGGAAGGTTCGCATGAGAGCGTTCCTTAAGTCCTTAGATGAGAGGGTCTGGATGACTGTTGAACACGAGTGGAAACCTCCCGTTGTTATTGTTGATGGGGTATCTTCCCCTAAAGATAAATTGACCTGGACCAAGGACGAATTTGATGCTAGCAATAGGAACAGCAAGGCTGTTAATGCCATACATGGTGCTGTTTGTTCTGCTGAATTTAGGAGAATCTCTATGTGTGAGATAGCCAAGGATGTTTGGGACATTCTGCAGACTGTGCATGAGGGCACATTGTCTGTTAAAAATAGTAGACTCCAGGATCTTGCTACTAGGTTTGAGGTCGCTAGAATGAAGGATGATGAGACCTTTGATGAGTTTTATGCTGAGATTAACGATATTGTTAACTCTAGTTTTAACCTAGGTGAGACTATTCCTACCAGTAGGATAGTTAGGAAAATCCTGAGATCCATACCTGATAAGTTCCTACCAAAATCACCGCCATCGAGGAAAGTAATGACCTCGATCAGCTTAATTTAGATGAACTCGTAGGAAAACTGCAGGTTTATGAGAAAAAGCTTCCTGGTTATAGAGAGCCAAAAACATTTGCGATGAAAATCGCTAAGTAAGTTGTGCATGATCCGTCTGGTGATGATGATACCTTCAAGGATCATGATTTGGCCTTGTTTGCAAAGAAGTTTAAGAAATTTCTTAAACTTAAGAAGAGTGGCCATATCAGTAACAGGGATAGGGAGGTTATGCCTAGAGAAAAGAGGTATAGCAGGAAAGAGTCTAGAGAGATAGGGGTAGTAGATCCCGTGATGTCCAATGCCATGAGTGTGAAGGATATGGGCACATTAGATCTGAGTGTCCCACATATCTGAAGGCTAAAGATAAGAAAGCCATGGCAGCCTCTCCCAGTGATTCAGAAGGTGGATATACCTCTGATAAGTCTCCTAAAGACAAGAACAATTTTATGGCATTTACTGCTAGTGTGACTGATGATAGAGAGATTATTGTTAATGATGCTGATTCTGAAATCTCTCTTGATGAGTCTGTTGATGAGGATAGTCTTCAGGTAGCTTTTGCTGAACTGTTTAATGAGAGTTTAGCTATTAAGAAGACTAATATAAAGGTCAGTAAAAGGCTGAAAATTGTAGAGCTAGAAAAGAATGAAGCTCAAGCTAAATTTGAGCAAAGCCTTTTGATGTTGATGACCTAGAGGAGAGGAACAGAGGCCTAGTTAATAGAGTTCCAAATATTACAGACCGAACTTGAAAATGCTAGAACCCAGTTGTCCGCATTTTCTAGTGGAAATAAAAAGGTGGACCGTATGTTAGGAATTATTTCTGAGCCTAACTGTGATAAGGCTTCTTCTTCCACAGCTGTGCCTGTAGCAGCTAAACGTGACTTAGGTAAGAAACCTGTTGTGTGTAGTCATGTTCTCCTCCTGTTGTTCCTCGTCCTGTTTCCCAACCTCAATCTAGAGGTGTTGTGGGTAAACCTCGCTCTCATCCGAGGTTTGTGCCTGTGTGCCACCACTGTGGCAAGGCTGGACATATTAGGCCTAAGTGTTTGATATTGCACAAGCAAAAGAGAAGGCCTAAGAGTGTGTCTCCTAGATTTGATTCATCAAATCTAATGTCTCAAGTTTCTGCACTAACCAAACAAGCTCAATTCTTGAGTGAGAAACTTGCTTTGTTGTCTGGGAATTCTCATGTGCATGAGGCTCCTAGAAAGGTTTGGGTGGGGAAGCAAGATGATTTCCCATCTACTTCTGCATGTCCTGATGGATATGATGAGAGTGCACTTCGGTGTAACTCTGCTTGAAAGATGCATTTTATTTTCCCATTGCATGTGTGTGTGCGTGTGTTTTATGTTTTTACACGTTTGTTTTATTTTCACAGCATATGGGTGTGTGTGTGTGTCTTGTTTTTGTTATATGTCCCTTGGTATATAGGATGGAAACCCGGACATAAATTTCATAGCCGATTCCGAATGGACGGTAGTATGATCTGCACTCGGGATACAACTCCACGTACCATTGGATGTTTTACAAGCTGTTTTGGGTCTTTATTTTTTTTTTTTGTGTGCTTTAAAACTGAAAAATCAAAAAAAATATATTTTGAAAAAGACCAAAAATATTTTTATGGCTTGTTAGAGCATGAATAGCATGTGCATGTGATCCTGGTATGTAGGATATATGATTATGCATGTATGATATGCTGTTATTTTTCTTGATGCTCTATATGCATGAGTGTTTGTGATAAAAACCTTTGGTATATCATGTGCTTGCACCTCACATACACGTTTTAATTTATCAAGGCTTGGTCGCATGTATGAGTTTTTGGAATAGCAATCTAATTTCTATCTTATCCTGTTTGCTAAATAGTGTGACCTTTGACTAGATGACCTTGCTATCCCCTTGTGCAAAAGTAAAAAGAAATAAATTCAAAAAAAAAAAATGAGACTCAAGTGCAAAGGAGCCAAAATGGCCAAATTCAAAAGATAAGGGCAAAAACCCTTCACTCGAAAGAGTTATTAAAAATGAGCTCATGATATTTTCTTGGGTAAATAATATAGCATGCAACCAATGTTGCTTATTTTCAGGTCCTAGTGGTGCTGGGTTTGAACACTATTTTGTGGACTTGGTTTGTTTAGAGATGGATTTCTTAGCTGTGTCCAGCTCATAAAATAAGGTCTTAAGCCTTGATTTGTTGTGCACTTTATTTTTCACGCAAGTGCTTTATATGCTTTGATGTTTATGTCATATGCATAAGTGTTGTATTTAGCCACTTTTAAAATGATGCATATTGTTTCATGTCATAAACAGTTGAATACTGACTGGGTATCATTGTATCAGCTTGAAATGTTGTTTCAGTCAGTTTTTGATAGGATTTTCATTTATCTCAGTATGTGCCTGTGTGTGCTTCATGTCATTGCATACCAATTTTTTTTCTTTCCTGTGCACTTTTCTGAGTTGTGGTTTACTTCCCGTATGTGATTTTGCTAATTGTATGTACTTGTTAGTGAGGGGGAGTAATTCCTGTTTGTTTATGCTTTTGCATGTGTTTCTCATGTTCTCCTGTTATAGGAGGGAGTCGTAGAATATCCTTTAGATATCTCCGTTTTAAGGGGAGTTAAGATTAAGGGGGGGAGATGGATTTTTACTTGTACATGTATGAGATTTTTACCTGCTTTATGTTTATTTGATTATCCCAATGCTTTTCACGGTATATTGTTGTTTGTGGATGTTTCAGGTAGCAGGTATGTTGCTGCGGTGGCATTACTTTCAAGACTACTTTGTTAGGTGTTAGAACGAGTCCATTTGTAATAAGTCATGTTTTGATGGTTGACAGTTGACTATTTGCTTTTTGGTTCTATTACTGTAGTCTTTGTATTAGGTAGTGTTTTGTCACGGAATGCCAAAGGGGGAGATTGTTAGCACCTTTTTTATTGGCATGTGTCAGTGACAAAACAAGTTCAATTGAGTTGTAATCTTTCATGAAGATCTTTGTGCAATTGGACTGGTTTCTGGCTGCTGTGCATCAGACATGCGTTCGTTGCAGTGTTCGAACGATTGGCGTTAGTGCTGCGTTCGTTTGTGGGTTCGAACGTGTGGCGTTAGTGGCACGTTCTTTATTGGGTTCGAACGGGAGCATTCCAGAGAGCAAACGTTCGAGGCACGTTCTTGTGGGGTTCGAACGGGAGCATTCCAGAGAGCTCACGTTCGTTGTGCGTTCGATTGACGTTCGAACGAGTCTTCACAGAAAGGGCGCGTTCGTGTAGCGTTCTAGTAAGCGTTCGAACGCGACTGCGATCTGAACGCGTTTTTGGCCTGCAAAACCCTAGGTTTTCACCCTACCTATAAATATAACCCTTAGCCGCCATTCTCATAGTTGAAGCATATTTCTCTTGAGCCAAATACTCTCAAAGCTTTCAACTCTCTTTGATTTCACCTTGAAGACTCTTTGAATCTTATGTCTTCTTGTTAATGGTGAAATCCATTCTTTGATAAACCTTCAACACAACTTAACCCAAATTCCCTAATCCTTTAGAGTTCTTTAGGAGGAAGTTTGGTAGTCGGAGAGTTCCGGCGTCATTGGTGATATAATCTACTCAGAGACTTCAGAGGTTCTGAAGAAAACCGTGGGTCGCGGGCTTGAGGAGCTGCCTTGAGTTCTTGCAGTATTGAGGTACTTGAGTCGGTGGAGTTGCCACCATAGGTATTGACCATCGCTGTAAGTTTTTCTCGATATAGTGGATTCGGGTAGTAGCATATACCCGGAGTGGTTTTTTACTCGGAAGAGTTTTCCACTTCGTCACCAAAATCATTGTGTTGAATTTTGTGTGATTGATTTACTTTTCCGCAATTTATTATTTGTACTGAATTAATATTGTAGATTTTATTGTTGTTGATGCCTGTTGTTGCAATTCCATAGTAGCAGTAACATGACTTGTCCTGCTTATTGTCTGTAATTCCGCATAGGGTCAGAACTTAGGATAACCCCGATTTTTCAATTTTATTTTAATAAATTGACCTATTTTTCATGTCAGCCTGACTTAATTACACCTCAAATGAAAAGGAAAATCTCAAATGACTTAATTTGTAATAAATTGTTTAAGAAATATATATAGAGTTAAATGTATAATGTAATTAAAAAATAACTTATTAATAAGATTGTATATAAACGTATCACGTCATTTATATGTTTTGTATAACAATAATATTAATATAATTTTATTTAATATCATTATCCACATACTATTAGTATTTTTTTGTATTGCCATTTTCACTCATAATTGCACTGAACAAGACAGCTTATGGATTGTAGAGTACCCAAAATCTTCTGCTTTTGTAATATATAATATTGTCCAAAAATACTTTTAGTCTATACTCAAAAGCTTAATTATGAGTCGGGATTATCTCAAATTTATATGTATATCTTTTTATTTGGTTATTATCATTTGAAAAAATAGAGTGGATTCACTCATAAATGAATTCGCTTTAATATCATATAAAAG
>SKCR01000475.1:0-29128 GCA_019454045.1 Zanthoxylum bungeanum | reverse complement strand
CAAAATACAAATCAAAATAGAATCCCACAATGAAATGACTCATGAATAATTCTAGGTCACCCAAAGGTGGTCAAGTGATTCTAGAATGGTAGTCATAGCTCTAATCTTTAATCTAGAGTTCCAAACTTTTATTAATTGTTCGATGTCTAACATGAACATCTTTGGCCCAATTACAAGCATATTGTGTGTTTATACTTTTAAAGCATCCATAAATAATTTATTAGCCTAATTTCAACTTTAAGCTATGTTATTATGCATCCAATACATAATTCATCACTATATGTCTCACTAATGAAAACTCACTAATGAATAACATAGTTTATGAGAAGATCAAACATTGCTTAGTAAGCTTGATACAAAGATCCAATCTCTCTCTCCTCTGTTGAAATAATTGGAGAACTTCCAAAGTTTAGCAAGTTGACTCCAAGATCCAATCTTGATTCCAATACTAGCAAGCTTCACTCCAAGATCCAATCTCGATTTCTCCTAGATGAAATATTGTAGAGATTTTCCAAAGCTTCTCTAAACACTGCTATAACTTCGGCTAATTTCTCAAGAATTACTTGTATTTAGCTTTCACAAGCTTGATTAAAACTTTTTCTCAAGCTTCCTATTTATAGCAAAACTTAGGCAATTTTAATTAATAAAAATTTTAATCAACTTTTATGTGGTCTTAATCTTATTTGTCCAAATAAGTATAATTAGGTGTGACTAATCACATTTGTCTACCACTTTGATTTAATCCAATTAAATCAAAACAAAGTTTAACTAATAGATTAGTTACATGTCTATCACTTTGATTTAATCCAATTAAATCAAGCCAAATATACTTATAATTATATATTTTCAATTATTAAAATATCCTCAAATGGTAGAGATATTTATGAATTACAATTAATCCCTTGTATAATTTTGATTAATCCAATTAGGTCAAAGTAAATAATCAATGTTTTCAATAACACTTGATTATCTTGATTGATAATTATAATATCGAATATTATTTATTATCAAAAATTATCAGCTACCCAAGTGCTCGAATAGTACATTTCATATTTTGGGACTCTCTAAGTTCAGACACGTTCGTCATATAAGCCTAGCTAATATGTTCGTAATTCGGCCACCTTCAAATTCGTGAAGAACATGAACGACCTTTATGAACTATATAAGTCGAGGTCATCATATATGTTTAACAATCTCTCTGCCATAGGCTATCTGAGTTGTGCTTAGGAAACATAGAATACACCATCAAGTTTCTGAGGCGCACATCTCATGTCAACGTGTCTACGATTCTTTACAACTAATATGGATACTTAAACCCCTTATGGTACACATACGGGTCGACAGATCCTATCTTGACTCGCACTTGATTACTGAGTGTATCGATCCACACCAAATGAACATGTAGAGGCTAGACCATGAATGGTTTCAGACATACATGACATCAAAGTATGAAGGATCTCACACAAAATCATTGTTATCCTATAATCAAAGGATCACATATGCTACTCGACTCGAGGATATTCCTATTGACGGTTGTGTGTACTTCCAACTATTAGGAATCACTTGTGAGTCATTCAACAATCAGTCCAACCGATATCGATATGTCTATACGAGCTTCCAAAGCTCATCGTAGATTGGGTTAAACCATTGGAACTCCAATTCCAATATACGACATGTGTTAATCTTTTAGGTTATAGGAATTCGACTATATTCCAAAACCAACGACTATGAATATTTACTTTAAGAATAGTTTATAATAGTAATATTATCTCAATGTCAGACCACTTGTGTCCAGTATTACTACAAGACTATTCTAAGGTCGATGTCATTCTCAGCATATTTATACATTAATCTAATATACATAATGAAATTACCATTAATAAGGTATGAAATGAAAATATAGTTATTTTATTAATAAATAATAAAATATACAATACATTATTCGAATTGGAGCTCCAAATACCAACTCCAACAAAATGTACATGAGCCATATATGCATGATATGAGGGAGGATAAAATATAGAGTCATACGCTAAATATGATGAATATGTGAACTATGTCAACAATTACAACAGACAAGGCTACAATCCCTACTCCAACAGTTATAACCATAGGTGAAAGGACCACCTCAATTTTGGATGGAAGAATAACCAAGGGGAAGGACCATAGGATATATCATATTTCCTTCTAGGACTCTGGTAGCAGAATAGAGATGCCACTCAAGAGACTAAACCATCCGTGGAAGATATACTTATCCAAATGGCCAATCAGAACGAGTTTCTTACAGAGCAGAACCAGAAAAATACAAAGAATATGAAAAGATTGGAAGCATTGGTACAGAGCCAAGCCACATCTTGGAAGACACTGGAAAATTAGTTGGGCCAATTTGTGAGTGGGCAGAACCAGATGTCACAAAGGGCTCTCTCAAGTAACATAGAAGCCAACCCCAAAAGAGAGTGGAAGGAATTTTTCAATGCCATCACAGTAAACAAAGAGGAAGCATAAGCAAAACAAACCTCTGCATACTCCAAACTAACGAAACAAAAACCCAAAAGAAGTTCGTTATACTATGAACTATAGCCTTCATTCCTCATTATGCTAATGTCATGGAAAAAAAATTGGAGTATACAGAGAAATAGAAAAAGAGAATATCAACAACTTCAGAAGTGTGGAAAACTATCAAGAAATAAATGCTTACAGATGTGTGTAATGCAATATTGTAAAGAACAACTATGACCAAATGCAAGGATTCATACATCTTCTCCATAGCTGCGTAACATGTACTATTATATACTATGAGTCAAAGGCTCTATGTGACTTAAGGTTGGGGATCAATTTAATGCCTCTACCTATAGCAAGAGATTGGGGTATCATAAGCTGAAGACGACCTCTATATCCCTGCAGTTTGCTGATAGAACCATCAAGGTGCCCAAGGGAAAGATAGAAGATGTAATGGTGAAAATATGAGACTTTGAGATTCATACAGACTTCATTATTCTGGAAATTAATGAGGATGTAGAGATACCTTTCATTCTGGGGATATCATGTCTAGCAATAGCGGGAAAAATAATTGATGTACAAAATATCTCATCACCTTCAGATTCAATGGAGAATAGTTGGTTGTCAAAGTATTCGACCCTATAACAGATCAAGAAAGTCAAGAAAATAGTTCCTTAATGGAGACATTAAAGGGAAAAGATAATTAAATATGAAATCAAAGACATAGAAGGTGGTTGATGAAGCGGTGGTGTGTGCAGACCTAAAGGCAACCATATCATAAGAGTACCATATTATAGCTACAATGTATCATCAATTTGACACCAAGATCGACCATGGTATAACCTAACCATAACCATCAGACCCTACTCTATCCAAATCATAATTAAAATAGCCACAAAAACCTTTCAGTGTGCCAAAACAGTCAATGAAGGCATCACCTAATACCCAAAGTCGTGGCAAGAAAAGTTGGGCAAGAGTGGAAGATCAAGAAAAATATTCTAGTCCAGAAAAGACTTCATATGTACTGCCTTACATAAGGAAAAAGGCTCGAAAATATGAAGGATGCATCTCTGAGTCTAGCACCATAATTAAAGCCATCATGACCATTCGGGGGTTATGTCTAACTGAAGACGTTAAACTTAATGTTAGCGGAGAGGCAACCCATGCAATTATTTATTTTTGTTCATTTCTATTTATTTTTATTTATTTATTGCATGTCAAATTATCTGTTTACATGTTTGCATATGTAATTACACAGGAACTGGCACCAGCGGCTCACTCTATGTAGCTAAAAAATTGACCAGCATCTAAAGTAGTACGTGCCGTGACACACCTTCTTCGCGTCGCGACCATCACCCAGTTAGTATTGTTCCTTACTCTTCCTTTTTAGTTTATCTTGTTACATTGAGAACAATACAATTTCAAGTTTTAGGGTGTGTGTCTGCTAGTCGTTATTTCCTGCTATTTAGTTTTCTATTATTTCATGTTTGTTTAATTCAAAAAAAATCCTAGGAAGTAGAACATAAGTTTGATGATGAGGTTATTTTCTTAAGTGTGAAATCATAGAAAACGATAAGTGCCCGAATTATTTTTATCTGATGCTTTTAATAGGTGATATAGGTTAGACTCGATAGTCGATAAAGTGACTAGTTGAAAAAATTATTTAAAGATGAATGATCGTTTTCTTAGATATTTATCTCTGTCTGCAATTATTATAAAGTATTATATGGCTACAAAAAAAATTGAAAAAAAAAATACATCATCTATAACCTTTAAGCGTTAAGTTATCCATGTGTCAGTATTAGGACGACCATGAGGAGAAATGATACCTTAAAAGATAGGTGAGTCAAAACAAGAGGAGAAAAGTCATACCATATTGAGCGCAAGTAGGCATACACCTAGCACTTTTGAGATATTTAGGTTGGTTGATCCATCGGATTCTAATTTTTGAGACGAAATCACCGAGTTGATTCACTTAGGAGTCGAGCTGTGACCGGACCTTTACACACACACATATATTGTGAGTCTGATTTAGATGAATTATTCAAGAACTTATATTTGAGTTGCGTTGAGCACTTGAAGTTTTTTTTTGTTTCGTTACTGAGCATTCTCTGAGGACAATATAATGTATACCTCTCAGAACTGTTTTATTTATTTAGTTTTCTTTTTGCATTTGTGTGACTATATATATGTGTGCCAAAAGATGTTTGTGGGTATCGTTGTAGACCCTCATGAGACTACAACTCGTCCACTAAGGCCGCCTAGGGGTTTAAAGGCTTTTTGCATATATTAAATGCAATCGTGATCCCTATGAAATTGGCTCAAGTTAATTTATTTGAGTTTGATTATTTTATTTCTTTTATTTTTGTTCGGAAACTAGCAAAATATTAAGTTTGAGGGTGTGATGAGCGGTTAAAATATATATATTTACCTTCTATTTATCTTGTATTTTGTGGTTATTTTGAGTGTTGTGAACATTTCGATGTGTTTTGGGTATGTTTTGTAGGTTAGATGAAATTACGATTAAAGTAGACTCATCGAGTGACGAACGGGCAAAATCAGAGCAAAATCATGCCACAGTCCAGACCTCAATGTGCACGTCGTAACGCAATCATGCATGTCTCAACGCGGCCCAGTATATTTTTTAGCCAGAATATAAATTTTATCTGCATATCGAGACGTCCAAGTGAAGCAGCCTGCGTCGCGACACAGGACTATACGCGTCGTGACGCGGCCCCGATTCCTGATACGTGAAGAACTCATATTTCTTAAGAATAAAGGCTCCTAAAAATTTCTATATAAAAACAAGTCTTGTTTTAAACCTAAAGATCAGATTTTTGGAGATCGCAAAGCAGAGAAAAACACCCAGAGTAATGTAAGAATCAGATTCTCAACCAATGCTGGAGATTGAAGCAAAAGACTCTAACTAAAGTTCTTTCTTCATTTTCTCTTTCAAATTATTTTTATGAATTTTTGCTTTGTATTAATGATTCGTTTACGCTTAATGATAATTATGTGTAACTAAATCATTTGCTTAGGGTTGTAATGGATCTTAAACACATCATATAACTCAACTTGCATCTTTTTATTCTTTTGGATTTATTATGCGGTTATTTATTATTCTCTATGCGCAATGCATTTTATTGTCTGGCCAACAATAGAATAGGTGTGGTAAACCCCTAGGAACTTTGAAATGGGAATTTGGGTTTAACCTTGAGAATAATAGCGTGTGATCGTAATTATTACTGAATAGAATTTCGTGCAGGATAGGAATATACATGCAGGACATGCGTAGCCAATAAACTTGATCTTAATGAGTTTGAATTAATTTAATTATCATAGGAATATAAGTACTTGAATTAAGTTAAGCGAATCTACCAGACCATCAGAAGAGGCTTGCAGATAAATTAGTGTTCTAGATTAATAATTCATAACAATAACCCAAATAAATGAAAAGCGTAATAATTCATCGTTTGCGTGCTTAGGTGAAGTTACAACTCTAGGTTCTTCTCTCGCATAATGTTTTCCAAAGTAGCTCATTTTATGTCATTTAGATTTTCAATTAATTAGTTTAATTTAATCTCTCTTATATCAATTGTTTAATTTTAGTTAAGGTAGATCTGGTTTTAGTATTAATAAGATTAATAATAAGTTCATATGGGTTCGACATCCGAATTTAGTAACTATATTACTTGAGCGATACGTACGTTTGCGTGCGGTAATAAAATCGCAATCACAGCCCTACACAATCACATATCCAAACACTGCATAAGTATTTTTTTTTTTTCCAAGCCTAGGCGTTAGAATTAAAAGAACTCCCAATAATAGCTAAATTATTGTTCTCCGTTTCATTGAAAATTTCCTCATTTTACCAAGATTCACTCCTGTATTGCAACCCTTCTCTGTTTCATTGAAAATTATATGGTTATATTTTTCACTTTCTAAGTTTCTTGGTACTAAAAGTTTTCTTTTAGCTCCTTTTATAGATCAACATAACCGGTTTATGTTGCATAATGTTGTGGCGCTATGGTTTTTAAGACACCATTACTTTGAAATAAAAGCTAACCAGGAACGGATTTAAGATTTTGGTCTGATATGTGCCATAATAGAGAAACTATAAACTTTAACAAGTTATATATAAAATTGAGGAGCCCAATGGGAAGAGACATAATGAATAAAACATAAACTATAGTTAGTTATTAAGTCTCTAAGACTCTAACGGGCGTGGTTCGGTGGTGTGGCATTCAGAATATAATTTCTAAGTTTTGGGTTCGAATTCAGGGGTACGTTTCTCATAACAATCTGGAGCAGTCGGGAGTTTTACCCGATCCGTTTAAGCTCGGATCGGGTGATTTGACGGTGGAGTTTCCAACATTTCCAAAAATAAATTTAGTTATTAAAAAATTATATAAACATGAGGGCCCATCATAAAATATACAAAGAAATGGTAAAGTTTCAATTAATTCCGTTATGTTTTATAGATTTTTCTTTCCATACTAGAAACAATAATTTTAATAAAAATAATGAAAATATTATGAAAATTTCCATCAACTAACTATGTTATAAAATCATCACAATTTTCAAGCCACAGCATAAAAACCATCCTTCCTCTCATGGCCAGTGGAATATATAAAATCTCAATTTTTGTATATGATTTATGATGGATCAAGATTGAGTGTTAAGCATTGAATCAGTTATCATGATTTATTTAATATAGAACTTTATATGGATTCCACTTATCTCTTAACGATTGATTCACAAACTTGGTTCAGTACAGAATCCTAACTCATGATCTATATGACTCTCATATGGTAAGACAGTAATTTATATCTTGACAATTGATTCATAAACTCGATTTAGCACAGAATCCTAAGTAATAATTTATATGAATCATATATGGTAAGGCAATCATCTTTTAACACATATTTAATCCTGCCTCGTTGTAGGTTTTTACTATGGGTGATAATTTTGGTTATGATTCGTTTATTCGTTCTATTTGATGTCATTAAAGAGGATATGAATTTGGAAAATTTTGATTTATTTAGTAAATGAATCAATTCGAATCGATTTGTTTATTAAACGAATTTGAGCTCATTGGTTCGTTCATTACTTTCCTTTTATTAGTTTTTTGTTATTTTTCAATTAAGTTGCCATAGGAAAAAAATAATGTTATCTCGATTTGATTGGTCATTTTTTTAATAAATCTATTAATTTCACATTTCATACATATATGTTTATGAAAATTTAATATAAATAAATTACGATAATTTAATTTATTATATCATATCAAAAGTAAATAAATATTCATTTAGAATTTATTTATTAAACGAATAATATACGAATCCTTATATTAAAATTCATTTAGTAAATAAATTGAATATGAATCTATCATATTTTAATTAGATTCGGTAAGGGTTTAACACATTCTCCATTTTTCAGGTAGTACACTATTACCCAAATTAACTCTCAAAATATCCACCATCAAACAAATAGACAAAGGGTATTGGAGTCATTACAACCGCACTCTTTAAGTCTTAAGTGGAAGACAACTAACACAGACCCGCTTCTCTGGCTCTGGGTATCGTCTTCATTTGTTCGAGAGGGACGAGTATAGGAGTAATTTTCGTAGAAGCTCATGGGCAAAAAGGTTAAATGGAGCTGGAGCTCCGCTTTCATAGGAGCCGCAGCAGCAACTGCGACGGCAGCTCTAATCACCGCGAAGCCAAAGGACCCCAAATTCAACTTGATCTCGATCAAAATAACGTCCTTTAAACTCAACTTCCCAGTCGTAGACGCCGAGCTCATCCTGACCGTACACGTCACCATCCCAACATCAGTCCCATCAAGTACTCATCCACCACCATGTCCATCTTCTACGAAGGCTCCCTCCTCGGCTCGGCTCCTGTCAAGGCCGGATTCCAGCAGGCTGGGTCCTGCCAGCTGCTCAACATCCCGGCTCGGCTTCACGGCCTGGAGCTGGCCACCACGCGACTAAGTTTTTTGCTGACGTGGCGAAGAGGGAGATGGGGCTCGATGCTAAAGTGGATATTGAGGGCACGGCTAAGGTGATGTGGTGGGATCATAAGTTTAAGGTCCACGTGGACAGTCATGTGACCGTTGATCCTGTGTTTCTTGATGTGATTGATCAAGAAAATGAATCCCAATTGGAGGTTTTTGTTGAATAAAGAACTCTGTGTCACATTTGAATTTTAAGATTTTAGCTTTGGAAATTGGTAATGTAATAATTTCATGACTTTAATCTTTTTCGTTCTGTAATTTTATTAGCTTAAAAATGAAGTTCTATGTAATTTTGTAATTTATAACATAAAAGCATGTATTTTTTTCTCATAAATTAGCTCCTGAGCTTAATTGGATGGCTTTTAAGTAATTTTTTTTTTTTTTTTTTGTTTAGACACCCGAATTCTTTTTTTGACAGGAAACTGGAAAAACTATTATATCAAACCAATTAAAGTACAAATTATAATAGATGAGATGTCCACCTTCCAAAAATCTTGAATTGGGTAGTTACAAATCAATTTGGCTAAAGCATGAACCGCCTCATTGCAAGTTCTATGATTAAACTGAATTACAACACCATTCATAGTCTTCATCATATCGCATATCTCTTTAACAATCCAGTGAATCTCTTTTTTGCTTTGGATAGTTCATTTGATGAGCTCCACAACTGTCATCGCATCTGATTCAATGATAAGAGGTGTGAATTCCGTTTGTTTATCTAGGGATATTCCTAGCTTGATAGATTGAGTCTCCACCCTTTCCATATCATCAAGAAAGAATTGTTGTCAACGACAACTCCAACCACTTTACCTAAAGAATTTCTAAACACATCTTCGAGCCCCACTTTGTCTCCATCGGACTGTAAACCCACATCCTCGTTGACCTTGAAATAGCCCCCCCGGGGAAAGCCACTGATTCTTCGCAACAGTGACTTTGTTTGGAGGAGTATCATTTATGAGAGATCTTTACAGGAGATAGGAGTGAGGTGGCGTGTGGATTTACAGTCTGATGGAAACAAAATGGGGCTCGGAGCTGAGGTAGCTTCTGGGATACCCACTATTAGGTTGGAGATTAAAAAAAAATTGATTTCAGTTTTGTGAACCTCTATTTTTTTTAAATAGCATTTAAATGGTAAAAATAAAAATAAAAAAAATTAACGAGGACACAAGTGTTCTTTCACTCTATATATATGTGTGTGTAAATTGTCTAAGCAGTGTATTGCCCACAAAAAATAAATCCAAAATATCGAACTCGGTTCAGGCCTTCATGTTTTGCACGTGTCTGTTTGACCGAGATCTTTGGGAATAAGGGCTTGGGGTTAAACAGGCGAGGCGTCCGTTTATAAATCATAAATAATTTTTTTTTATCATAGTTCATAATTAATTAATGGTTAAAAGTCACAATTTTTAGGTTATAATATTATGCTATAATCAATGACCTCAAAATATAAAAATGATCTTAGATCCCGATGATAACAAGGCCAATCCTATTGGAAATTATTCTCAATCAAAATTTGGTGGATGAACTTTAGGATACATTAGGGGAAGTGCACCCAATATTGTTGATGAAAATATCTCACATCGAGTGAGATGAATGAATGAACTCAAATATAAATAATGGGTAACCATCAACTCTCAAATTAGTTTTTCAATTGAGTTAGGCCTATGATTTTTAATATGATATTCGAGCCACACTCTTGCACGAGTAACCTCAAATTATTTTACCCACGTGACATGAACTCAGCAAAAGACTGGTCTACATATGAAGAGAAGTGTTGAGGAAAATATTTCATATCACCATAAATAAATAAATAAACTCAAAACATACGCATATAACTGTGGGTGTCGATTTTCACCAGAGGTCCACAATCGAAAATCTGATTTGAGGGGCACTATCGAACCTACAAAATAAGGGTAATATGAGCGGGGAGTACTGCTCACCGGTGTGGTGGAAGCCGTAGGCTCTCCGACGCTCAAATCAGTAAAATATGTCTGACAGAAGTAGGGAGATTAAGGCTTAGAATTACCTCAATCTCAGTTTGTTTGTCGTGGGGGCGGGATTTGATATTTCTTGGGTGTGATGCTGTAGAATTGTCTGATGTTCGATCCTCCCCCCATGCCAAGGTCCTTCTCACTTATAAGCCTTCTGATGTGGTGTCATTTTTCTCCTGACCGTTGGGATTCCTGTAACTGTAGACTTGATGGTGGTGTTTATGACCATCTCTGTAACTGCTGATTTAATTGGTGGGATTTATAGGTTTAGATGTTTTGCCAACCTAGTTATTAATGGGTGATGAGAGATGGGCTTTCGGCCCGGCTTTGGTTTTTAAACTGGATTTGATTGTGGTCTTTAGGTCTCTGATTTCGTGGTGGGTCCAGGAGTGAAATGTCGACTTTACCCTTGGGCCTAATTTTGGCCCGTACAGTTTGTCCCCTACTCTCTAAGTCTATAAGTCCTTGACTTTGAGAGTATTATTGTCGAATGAATCAGGTTGTGGAGCACTTTTATTGATCCTGCCAAAGGCTCAAAGCTGATGACCTAATATGATTTCTTGGGAAATGTCCCTAATTGACTGAACATGATGAAGGTTCTGAGGCCATGTTATTCGCTATGGTCGTATGATCCGTGGGAGGATCATGTCTTCGATTGAATCTTCAAGAGTCCATGGGGGGATGTCCCCGGTCGACTGAACCAAATGAGGGTTCATGAGTCATTTTCACTCGACATGTCATATGGACTGAGGGAAGTCCATATATTCATTTTACACGACATGTCGTATAGACTAAATGAAGTTCATATCTTCTTTTAACTCGACAAGAGTCTATTGGGGATGTCCCCGGTCGACTGAACCAGATGAGGGTTCAGGAGTCACTTTCACTTGACATGTCGTATGGACTGAATGAAGTCCATATCTTCTTTTGACTCGACAAGAGTCCATGGGGGATGTCCCCGGTCGATTGAACCAGATGAGAGTTCATGAGTCACTTTCACTCGACATGTCGTATAGACTGAGGGAAATCCATTTTAATCATTTTACACAACATGTCGTATGGACTGAATGAAGTCCATATATTCTTTTGACTCGACAAGAGTCCATGGGGGATTTCCCCGGTCGACTGAACCAGATGAGGGTTCAGGAGTCACTTTCATTCGACATGTCGTATGGACTGAGTTAAGTCCATATATTCATTTTACACGACATGTCGTATGGACTGAATGAAGTCTATATCTTCTTTTGACTCGACAAGAGTCCATGGGGGATATCCCCGGTCGACTAAACCAGATGAGGGTTCGGGAGTCACTTTCACTCAACATTTTGTATGGACTGAGGGAAGTCCATTTTATTCATTTTACATGACATGTCGTATGAACTGAATAAAGTCCATATCTTCTTTTGACTCGACAAGAGTCCATGGGGGATGTCCCCGGTCAACTGAACCAGATGAGGGTTCATGAGTCACTTTCACTCGACATGTCGTATGGACTGAGGGAAGTCCTTATATTCATATTACACGACATGTCGTATGGACTGAATTTAGTCCATATCTTCTTTTGACTCGACAAGAGTCCATGGGGGATGTCCCCGGTCGACTGAACCAGATGAGGGTTCAGGAGTCACTTTCACTCGACATGTCGTATGGACTGAGGGAAGTCCATTTATTCATTTTACACGACATGTCGTATGGACTGAATGAAGTCTATATCTTTACAGCTCCGAGTTCTTTAGCGAGGGACAACCATGTTATCAGCACTTCATACTCTGCCTCGTTATTGGTAACTCTAAAACCGCATTTGACTACTAATTGTAGAACGTCGCCTTCCGGAGTGGTAATCATTATCCCGAGGCCACAACCCTTTTTGTTACTGGATCCGTCGACTGTAATTTTCCATGGAATGGTCGAATGGACAGAGCAGACTTCTGTTTCAGCTGCAGCTAGTAGGCTGGGAGTGAAGTCCGCTACAAAATCTGCTAAGGCTTGGGATTTGATAGCGGTTCTGGGCAGGTACGTGATATCATGTTCTCCGAGTTCAATCACCCACTTCATCAATCTCCCAGATAATTCTGGTTTATGAATTATGCTTCTTAACGGATATGTAGTGTATACATTGATCGGATGTCCCTGAAAGTAGGGTCTGAGCTTCATTGCAGTCGTTATCAAAGCGAACACCAACTTTTCCATTAGTGGGTAGCGTGATTCTGCTCCCAGCAATACTTTACTTACATAGTAGACTGGGAGTTGTGCTTCCGCCTCTTCTCTGATTAAAACTGCACTGACCGCGTGTTCTGAGACCCCCAAATAGATAAACAGCCTCTCGTTGTCGAGTGGTTTTGACAACATATGTGGCGTGGTAAGATATCGCTTGAGTCCTTCCAGAGCTTCTTCGCAGGTGGGAGTCCACTCGAAGTTATTGGCATTTTTTAAGGCTGAGAAGAACAGAAAGCTCTTGTCCGTAGACTTAGAGATGAACATGTTCAGTGCTTCTATCCTTCTCGCCAGTCGCATGACATCCTTCGGGCTGGAAGGTGAGGGAATTTCGAGGATTGACTTGATCTGGTCTGAATTCGCTTCAATTCCCCGTCGAGTGACTATGTAACATAAGAATTTCCCTAAAGCAACACCAAATGCACATTTAATATGATTCAATTTTATCCCATACATGTCCATGATGTTGAAGGCTTCTTCCAGGTGCTCAAGATGTTGTTCTGATTTAGAAGACTTCACCAGCATGTTGTCCATGTAAACCTCCATTGTCTTCCCAATTTGATTGGAGAACATCTTATTGACTAGTCGTTGATATGTGGCCCCTGTATTTTTTAGGCCGAAGGGCATAACCTTGTAGCAGTAAATACCTCGGTTGGTGACGAAGGTTGTCTTCTCTTGGTCATCTGGATGCATGAGGATTTGGTTGTAGCCCGAATACGCATCCATGAAACTCAACAACTTATGCTCAGCTGTAGCGTCAACCATCGAGTCTATGTGTGGAAGTGGGAATGAGTCATTCGGACAGGATTTGTTCAAATCTGTAAAGTCGATACAAACTCTCCATTTTCCATTCTTCTTTCTAACAATGACCACATTGGCAAGCCACTCTGGAAACTGCACTTCTGTAACAGCTCAATTCTGCAACAGTTTCTGAACCTCTTCATCAATGATCCCATTTCTTTCAGGTGCGACTTCCTTCTTTTTTGCGTGACTAGGGTGTGGTCTGGATCTATGTGTAGTTCGTGAGTAATCAGTTCGGGGTCGATTCTCATCATGTCTTTGTGAGACCAAGAAAAACTGTCGTGTCGCCTCTTCAAAAATTCGATCAAATCGGCCCGCAGTTTGGGGTCCAAGTTAGCTTCAATATGTGCCTTGTTATCTGCAAATTGAGAGTGAATTTGGACCTCGTCAAACTCCTCAAGACTTGGTAGTGTCGGCTCCGCGTCACGAGATCCACTCTGTAATTGATATGTCATCTGGGCTTTCACACTTAAGGTCGTCTGGTAGCAGCTTCTGGATGCTGATCTATCGCCATTAATCTCTTGAATCCCTCATCTGGTTGGGAACTTAAGAACTTGTTGATAGGTGGATGAAACCGCCCTCATCTCATGAATCCAAGGTCTGCCCATGATAAGATTGTAGGCTGAAGGGCTGTCCAAGACCAAAAATGTGGTCATTTTATTAACTCCTGCTACGTAAACTGGGAGTGATATTTCTCCCATTGTGAACTTCTACTCCCCACTAAATCCAATCAGCACTGTCGTCCGTCTGTTTATCTTGTCCAACTCGGCCCCCATGTCTGCGAGGGCTGTGGTGAAAATGATGTTGGCTGAAGAGCCTGTGTCGACCAGCACTCATTTGATCATACAGTTGGCCATCTGCAAAGAAATAACTAGGGCGTTGTGGTGTGGATTCAAATTATGAGAATCTCTGTAGTTTGGGAATTCCATAGTCATGTTGGTAAACATCTTTTCCACCGACATCGTAGTGTGAGAAATATTGCTAGAAAAAGCTCTCGAATGTCGTTTGGCCGCCGAGTAAGAGACTCCGCTAATTTCTAATCCTCCTGAAATAACATTAACAGTGTTGTTAATAGGTGGAGGTGGGGTTGAGGCTTCACCATGACCATCTCTCTCATCCCTTCGTGCCAAGGTGGCTTTCCCCTTTTTCTGTGAGCAAGTCTCTTAGAAATCCCTTGTTCAACAGCTCCAAGACTTCCAATCTCAAAGCTACACACTCGGCTATCATATGACCGTAGTCTCGATGGAACTCACACCAATTTCGGGTATCTTTTTTAGTAGAGTTCTCCCTGGAACGTGGAGGCCATTTTACTTCATTTCCCATTTTCTTAAGTACCGAGACCAACTTTCATGGGGAAATCGTAAAGTTGTAGTCTGGGAGCCTGGGTTTGCTTGCTGGCGCTTCCTCCCGGTTCTTGTAAGGACTTGGTCGTCTGTCAAAGTCTTTGTGGAAAGGCCTTTGTTCTCCTCTCTGTTGAATTCTCTTTTCCGAATAAGGACGAGCAACTATGTCGCTTCGCCTGGAAGCAATAGGTCTTCTATCAACATGTGAACTAGGAATGTCTTCCCACCTTTTGTTTCTCTTGTCTTCTTCCCATCTTATTTCAACTTGGGCCCGCTCCATGGCTTGGTCCATCGTATAGCATCGAAACTTGGTCAACTTCTTGTAGAGTCCACTTTCGTAGAGTAGTCCATTCCGGAAGGCCTCCACTGCTGTAGGTTGATGGAGATCTGGAATACTAATTATCTCCTTGTTGAAGCAAGCTACGTAACTTCGTAATGACTCCACTCTCCTCTGCTGAATGGTATTGAGATCGTCTCTAGTCTTCTCGAGTTTACATGAACTTGCAAAATGTTGCATGAACTTGTAGGATCATCTTGTACTTGTATTGTATTACATGGTCGTCTGGATCCGTGGATCCATCATACAGCTTCATTTCGGGCGGGCTAAATTTTTGGGGCAGTTCAACAGCTATGATTGTCTCCACGAACAGGGTGTCAGAAATCGCTCCAGCTCTGCTCTTCCTAATCAGCAGCCTTACCCCTGGTAGTCTGGACATGATTGCTTCTTTGAACTCCATCATCTCTCTTCTTATGGAGGATGCAACTTGCTGAGTTGGGTCGAGAGTTGAAGTTAGGCCACGGGGAATTGGTGGGTATCATCAATCTTCCCATATAAAGTGGGTGGGAATATTAAATTGTTGGGATTGTTGGTTGGACCAGGGATGTCGTGGCGCTGAGAAGTTGAAGACATCTGCTCCAGCTATTTTTGTAGACTCACATTGGAATTTTTCATGGTCAAATTCTCCTCTTCCAAGGCTTGTAATCGCTCTTGGAGCATGGCAAGTTGTACCGCCATAGGTTCTGGTGTCTGTTCGCTGTCTGAAGCCATTATCAACTATTTTGTAGTAAACGAATCAGATGATTTTTGTTTGCAATAATTCGCTTAGGGCCCCACGGTGGGCGCCAAATTATGGATGTTGATTTTCACCAGAGGTCCACAATCGAGAATCTGATTTGAGGGGCACTAGCGAACCTGTAAAACAAGGGTAGTATGAGCGGGGAGTACTGCTCACCGGTGTGGTGGAAACCGTAGGCTCTCCGACGCTCAAGTCAGTAAAATGTGTCTAACGGAAGTATGGAGATTAAGGCTTAGAATTACCTCAATCTAAGTTTGTTTACTGTGGGGGCGGGATTTGATATTTCTTGGGTGTGATGCTGTAGAATTGTCTGATGTTCGACTCTCAGCCATGCCAAGGTCCTTCTCTCTTATAAGCCTTCTGATGTGATGTCATTTTTCTCCTGACCATTGGGATTCCTGTAACTGTTGACTTGATGGTGGTGTTTATGACCATCTCTGTAACTGCTGATTTAATTGGTGGGATTTATATATTTAGACGTTTTGCCAACCTGGTTATTGATGGGTGATGGGAGATGGGCTTTCGGCCCGGCTTTGGTTTTTAAACTGGATTTGATTATGGGCTTTGGGTCTCTAATTTCGTGGTGGGTCCAGGAGTGAAATGTCGACTTTGCCATTGGGCCTAATTTTGGCCCGTACAATAACTACCCTCGACTCTCAAATTAACATTTTAGCTGAGTTTGAATATTATTTTTAATTTTAAAAACACAGAATATTACTATAGATATTGTATTTTTAAGCATAGTCCGATGATAAGTCTCATATGTGGACACCTTCTGAACACTTAGAAAATTGCATAAATAAATAAATAAACTCAAAACATAAGCATATAACTAAGGATGGCAAAATCTGGATCCGGACCCGGGTCCGGAAGCATTTTCGTTAGTCCAGGTCCGGTTCCGGACCCGGGTAAATATACACGGGTCCGGACTCGGGTCTACTCGATCCGGACCCGAGTCTACCCGGTCCGGATCCGGATACCCGATTTATTATTTTTAATTGTATTAATTTATATTTATATTTGGATTTTGTCAATTTTATTAGTTTTATTTCAATTCTTTTATATTTTTTAATTATATTCTATTATATTTTTATATATATATGCATATTATTTTATATTTTTCATTAAATTTTAATTTATTAAATTTATTTTTTATTATTTTTTTCAGATCCGGGTCCAAATCTGGATTCGCCCGCGTCCTAATTTTTAATACTCGGGTCCGGATTTTTAATCCCGGACCCGGTCTACTCGGACCCGGATCATCTAGGTCCATGCGGATCCGGGCCGGGTCTCCTTTCCATGCCAACATATAACTACCTTCAACTCTCAAATAACATTTTAGCTGAGTTTGAATATTATTCTTAATTTTATAACAAAATAGCATATTATTATAGATATTGTATTTTTACGCATAGCCCGATGATAAATCTCATATGGGGACACCCTCTGAAACTTAGAAAATTAAAAGGATGAATGTTGGAAGGAAAAGGAACTCCAAGGAATACAGCCAAAAGCCAACCAGATATCACCTATGTCCATCTCTCATACCTGAATTCCCGGTCGAATTTAGGGACATGATACATTTGTCATTGAATAAGTAGATTGTCAATTATAGAAGTTACGGGATCTGATTATATATGGTCGGACATACAATTTAAATTTAATAGATGGCCGGATATATAATTCAAAATACATGTTCAGCCGAACATGTATCGAGCTATCATCAAGTGTGCAGATCTTCGGTTATTAGAGTCACGGGTATCATAATCACTGAATATGTCCGGTCAGACATATATATCAAGATGTACCTCTGGCCGGATATGTGCCAAGTTGTAACTAATGACAAACATGAGAGAGGGAATGAACTTTGTTTTCCTATTTCCAATTCGAGGCCATTCCCTTCTGATTTAAAAAAAAAAAAGAGTTTTTCTCTCTTATAAGTGGACCTGAAAATTTTACTAGATAACACTCACATTCTGCTGTTGGGGCGATTGTGGGACCCCTAGGGTCGGATCGGTACCCCACGCAGCGGAAATGGGTCTAACCCATGGTAATTGAGTATATGTGTATTTTTAAATATTTTAATGAAATATCATATTCCATTACGAGTGTTTAGGAAAAAACTGGGGATAAATCAAAGTCCGAAAAAATCCAAACGGGAGAAAACCGTGGAGGGTGCGCATCACTCGAGCCGAGAGCATACTGTTTGTGCAGCATGGCATGCTGCTGCGAAGCATAAGGCGCAACTGCGCCACTATTACGCAACAATATTTTAAAAACACCCAAATAAATTTTAATTTCAAAACCAACCACAACACATGTTATACAATAAACATATATATATATTCTAAATATATATATATATATATATATATATATATATATATATATATGCATTTCTTTGAATTAAAACACAAATCAAAATAAAATCCCGCAATGAAATGAATTATGAAAAATTTTATGTCACTCAAAGGTGTTCATGTGATTCTAGAATGGTAGTCATAGCTCTAAGTTATTATCTAGAGTTTCAAACTCTAATTTTATGTTTATGTCCAACATAAATATTTTGACCCAATCAAAAGCATATTGTGTTTATGCTTCCAAAGCATCCATACACAATTCATTAGCCTTATTTCAACTTAAAGTTGTGCTATTATGTATCCAATACATAATACATCACTATATGTTTCACCAATAGTAATTCACCAATGAAAACGTAGCTTTGGAGAAGATCAAACTTACCTAGCAAGCTTGATTCCAAAATCAAATCTTTTTCTCCTAATTGAAATATTGTAGAGAACTTCCAAAGTTAACAATCTTGACTCCAAGATCCAATCTTGATTTCAATGTTAGCAAGCTTGATCCCAAGATCCAATCTTGATTTCTCCTTGTTGAAATGTTGTAGAGAACTTCCACAACTTCTCCAAACACTTTTTTTTACTTAGGCTAATATTTCTAAATCTTGCTTGTTTTAGCATTCACAATCTTAACTTTCTTAAGCTCAAGCTTAATCAAAAACTTGCTTAAGCTTGCCTTTTATAGCAAAACTTAGGCAATTTTTAATTAATAAAAGTTATAATCAACTTTTAGGTGGGCTTAATCCAATTTGTCCAATTATGTATAATTAGGTGTGACTAATCACATTTGTCTACCACTTTAATTTAATTCAATTAAATCTTAACAAAGTTTAACAAATGGATTAGTTCATTGTCTACCTATTTGATTTAATCCAATTAAATCAAGCCAAATACACATATTATTACATATTTATAATTACCAAAATATCCTCAAATGGTCGAGATATTTATGAAATTACAACAAAGCCCTTGTGTGATTTTGGATTAATCCAATTGGGTCAAAGTAAATAATTAATGTCATCCAATAATACTTGATTATTTTAATTGATAAATATAATATCAAATATTATTTATTATCAAACATTATCGGCAACTCAAGTGCTCAACGAGTATACTTCATATTGTGGGACACATTTGCATATAAGCGTAGCTTATATGTATGCAATTCAGCCATCTCTGAATTCGCAAAAAACACGAACGACCTTTTTGAACTATACAAGTTGAGGTCATCACATATGTTTAACAATCCTTCTGTCGTAGGCTATTCGAGTTGTTTTTAGGAAACATAGATTACATTGTCAAGTTTTTGAGGTGAACATCTCATGTCGATATGTCCACGATTCTTTACAACTAATCAGAACACCATTTCTGATATATGCGATCCACCCTAGGTGATCAGTTTTGGCCAAAGTCTTAAGAATCGTGACTTTTCAAATGATACTTAAACCCTTTATAGTACACATACGGGCCGACAGATCCTATCTTGATACGCACTTGATTAACGAGTGCATCGGTCCACATCTAACGAACATATAACAGTTAGACCATGAAAGTTGTCTGATATATATGGTATCAAAGTGTGAAGGATCACATACAGAATCAATGTTATCCTATAGTCAAATGATCACATATGTTACTCGAATCGATGAGATTTCTATTGACGGTGGTGTGTACTTCCAACTATTAGGAATCACCTATGAGTCATTCAGTATTCGCTCCAATGAATACACGCATGTCTATACGAGCTTCCCTTACTCATGATACATTGGATAAAACCATTGGAACTTCAATTCCAATATATGACATGTGCTAATCTTCTAGGTTATAGGAATTTGATTGTATTCCAAAACTAATGACTAGGAATATCTATTTTAAGAATGGTTTATAATAGTAATATTATCTCAATGTCAGACCACTCAGTTTCTAGTATTACTACAAGACTATTCTAATGTCAATGTCATTCTCAATATATATATATATATATATATCGAATATTTATAATGACATTGCCATTAATAAGGTTGAAATGAAAATGTAATTATTTTATTAAATAATAAAATATATTATACAATACATTACTCGGATTGGCGCTCCAAGCACTAACTCCAACATCTGCAACACTGAAAAATCTGTGAGGAGAGAAAGAAAACAGCCGTAAGAAATTCTTGGAATTCCCCCTTTTTGAGCAAGCATTCAAGCAGCAACTTAGGTATTCAGAGACTTCATGTTGAACCAAACTACACGTAAAGGTATGACCTGAGGACACCCTCTTTTATATTTATACATATTTGAGATTTTATTGTGACATTGTATCTCTCACCGGAAGTACATCAAATTCGATCGGACTTGCACATACCTCCGGCCACTTGATAAACATATATAACATGAGAAGTGGCTTATTATAGGGTTTTCCAAGTATAGTTTAGCAAGTTTTAATGGATGGATAAGACATATATTGGATATTCCATAAGAGCTGGCCAGGTGTAGTTAGAAGTGACCATGAAAAGTTAGAACATGTAATAGTTATTTCGTGTTTTAAGAGGTTAGCTATTTTCACGACTTTTGAATTTATAAATGAGTTCAATCATGTTAAGGCATTTATTGACCGCTTTAGAAAATATTATGATTAGTTATCGGACCAATACGACTTTGCTAATGCGATAGCTCGCTTTAGATATAATAAACGTAAAAATTTCACATTCTCGATAGTATACATTCATGTATCATTCATGCATTAGATTAGGATATTAGGCATCCTCCGTTACTAAGCAGAATCTTTCACTCAATACTATGAAGTTCTTCGAGCTCCAGTTTGTTAGTGGATTCTTTGTTTTATGTTTTATTGATATTTTTATTTTACAATAATTTAGACTTATGATCTCTTTATATTTTTCTTTTATATGTTTTCTGATATTTTTATTTCATGTTTATGATGCATTTGAAAGGAAAATGATTCAGATAACTCTTTTTCTGATTGTTTGTTATATGATGTGTGATTTGTCATTGTGCTTGTTTGAAGTTTTTATTATTTTTAACCATTTGTGGCGCTTGTTCTGGGGTCCTGACCATCAGAAAATGACCGGCCCACTATCATCTATCGACATGGTCATGTTAGGACATTTTCCGGTCTTTACGCATGACTCGGGCAATGGACGCCTGTTATTTTTTGATAAGATTATCTGATAAGCAATATATAAAATTATGATTTCGGTTTTCAATTTCTGATTTTTTATAATAATTTTTATTTGATTTTTTTTATTTTGGTATCCACTCTCCAGGTTGTTCAAACAATATGACCTCCTATAGTTTTAGCTTTGGATGCAGGTTACCTGAGGTTTTCCTTTCGGCTAATGCTCTGGTCGGGGAAGTTGGACGTCAACTGCAGTCATAGAGTTAGACATGATATGGATCCATTCATTGGTGATATGTTGTAGGCCATGGGACCGTGTATTAGAGTTAGTAGAAATATTCTGATGCATGTAAACATGATATGAACAAAAAATTTTATATATAATGGATATATACATATGATTAAAATACATCTATAATTTTGATATATAATTCAGGGATTAATGATCGATATAGGAATATGAACATGATGTGTAGGTACATTTATGTGTATAAGGTTTGTCTAATACTGCATTACAGGTTCTGTATTTGCATGTCTGAGATTTAGGAGATGGTTATGCCGTCTCCAGCCAGTCATATCCCTGATATACTGGGTGTGACATGGGCTAATTAAGTCTGTATTGCAGAGACAGAAATAAATGTTGAATGTTTCAAACATATAGAGTAATGATGTGAGCGATTTGAGGAAATAGATCGAAGGATTCTTGAGAAATCCCACTTGCCAAATAGATCGAAAACTAAAGATCTGCGCTTTGAACTTCATGTTATTAGATAATGTCCTATAAAAAAATTATCAAGATGGTGTATTGTTAAAATATATTGTTAAAATTATCAAGATGATCATGGCTGAAGTCCACGAAGGAAGTGTTCACCAAGCAAGATTCAATATGAGATAGCTAATCGTTAGAAGTGGTTATTACTGGCCGAAAATTGGCAAAACATGTATTTCCTATGTGAGAGGATGTTTGACGTGCTAAAATTGTTAGGGTTGGTGCTCCAAGTGCCAATCCGGATCGTATTTATGTCCGATTCAATAATATGAGCGGTTCAATTTTCCATAATATTACTAATTTTACTGGTAGCACCCTTTTCTTTTATACACTTATTCGATCTAATTGCGATTAGATATCTGATTACGACTAGATCGAAACTGAATCTGGTTCAGTGATACATGTATATTAGACAAAGACCCTAGGATTTACGATACAGTGCGCAGTTACAACGTAGTTTGTAATTGACATTGGGAAGCACACTATAAGATGTATATCCTTAAATAAAGTTCATGGTCAAGATTTACTAACACGGGTCGGTTAGTAAAATACGTTGAGACCAGTACATGTCGTATATCGTGACTTGGTCCGATGGTTTATCCCAGTGAACCATGAGTCTCGGGAGACTCGTATAGACATGTAGGTGTTTATTTGATAAGACACTGAACGACTTACTGAAGATTTCCTAATAGATGGTACACCAACGTCAATAGGAACCTTCTCGAGTTGAGCGAGCATAGTTGTCCTTCAACTTGAGATACCACTGTGGATTATGAGCTATCATCCACACTTTGATGGCAGTCACGTCAACGATCTATTCATGATCAGACCTCCGCCTGTTCGTTTGGTGTGGACTGATGCTCATGATATCCAGTGCGTATCAAGACAAGATCCGTCATTCATGTGTACAGAGCATAGGTATCCAGCACATGTTTACGATCTAGTAAATCTGTGACCGTGGTATAACGTCGGAAACCAATTCCGAGTGTTATTTTAAGATCGTAAAGGAAAAGTCGACTGTATTATACCGAACAGATTTGACGTTCTGATCTATATCCCATGTATAATACGGATGGCCTGTGACGGAGGGATTATACGTATGTTATGACCTCAGCTTGTATAGTTTAGCGCGATTATCTGTGGTCGTCATAATCCATGAGTGGGTGGATTATGGACACGAAATTAGATTTCGTGACGGATGAACCTAAACTTAGAGAGTCCCACGATATGAAGTGTACTCGTTGAGCACTTGGGCAACTCGATATGAATAATACCGATTATTCATAATACTTCACCGGATTAAATGAGTTAATTCGGATCGTTTAATCGTTAAACGACAACACATGCAATTAAGGGATTTTGTCCGCAAAAATTATTGTGTATTTGTATTTGATACATAATACGATTATATACACATTAATTATTCTTCAAATGAGATTTTGACACATGCCATAAATATATGTATTTGTTATTTAATGTAAATAAAATTACATATGTGTGTGTAATTAATTATTTAATTATTTAATGGTTAAATAATTAAATAATTAAAGTTAAAGATTATCCATTTGTCATTTATTAAATGATACATGGTGATATTTAATTGGGTACACATGGCATGTCTTATATTAGGCTTCATTTGTCCAAATTTGATTTGTTCAAATAAAGTAAGCATTAAATTAATTGATTTAATTTTTTTCTTTAGGACAAAAATGCCCCAATTTCGTGAATCATCATTATTTAAAGGGAAAATTTGTTTCTCTCACTTGATCACTTCCTTCACTGCCGAGAGATCAAAATGAATGGGTTTCTACTTGGTTTGATCAACCATGAAGATTTGAAAGGAAAAATCAAAGAAAAATACTTGGATTTATGAGATTTAAGGTAAGTCTTCAAAACCCATGGCTTAGAAATTTGATTTCTTGTTTTCTTGATGACTTAGAATGATTCTAGGATTCTTACAAATCTGAAATTTTGGGGCTTTTAGTTGTGAATGGTTGATTGGAAGTTGTAGGCATGTGTGAAGTAGATTTGGGAACTAATTATTGTAATTTGTTTTCAATTTGTTCAAATTGTTGTTGGACAATTAGTATCCATTCTAGAGTTATTAATCCACTCTTTGATAGCCTAGAATTGTTCTTGGTTGCTTCATGTGTGGTGGGACTTTGATTGGTGAAGGATTCTTATGACTAATCTTTGAAAATTGGATTTAAAAGCATGAATATGGTGATTTTCGATTTTCTGATCAGGTGTGTTAAAACTGGAAATTATGTGATGTATTTGATGTGTTATGAATGTAATGGATGCATTTTGAGTGTTGGAACAATTGTCGGAAAGTGTTTCCGACTTGAAACAAGCGAAAACGGCCAAAAACTGCGTTACCGGGTGGATTTTGAGCCAACCGGGTGACGGCTGTGAAAACAGTGATTCTGTCACTGTTTGGGCAGTCCATGAACTGCCCCGACACTATTGGATCTGACCTGGGCAGTTTCCATAAGTGTCGGGTAGTCGGTTCGGTCAAAAACGCATTTTCGGTAATTTTACGGAAAAACAGTTTTCGTAAATGTTTCGCGAGTTTTCTCATTATTTATGTTAATATATGATATTAAATAAATTGATTAAGGTGAAATATGAATAAATTGTTCATATTAGATATTGAATAATTTATTCGGTATTTTTGAAAAAGTTTTAAGATACGATTTCGCCCGGACCCGCGCTTCTGCTGCGTCTAATACCCAAAACCCCAAACAAAAATGGTATCAGAGCGGGTCTGATGCTTCATCCATTACATTATTCATGCTTGATATTTGATATATAATCCAATTTTAATGTTCATACATGTTAGAATCTAGATATGTTTCTTCATTTTTCGGTTTTATGCTAATGAATGTGTAACGGAAATTTAATTGTTAAATTGAGTTATATTTTCTAAGATAGAATTGAAATGTTTAGAAATTGATTTAGATTAAAATTCTGCATTGGATGTAGAGTGTGGCTTCCGTTGGAAAATCCCCGCTTTTAAATATGGCTGTAAAGTAACGTGTATTGGATACATGTTTCTTGGTCCGTCTTGTCAATACGGTTTATAGGTAACTTTCTATGGCTACATCCGAGAAAATGCCAAAGCAGTGAGGGTGTAGTTGATAGAATTTTATCCATGCCAGTTGTATATTGATACTGGATAAATTCAAGTGAAAATAGAAATCCTTGAACGTGCCAAAGCTGTCAGGACTACACCGGTAGCTTGAGTTTGTCATTGGCAAATGAAGCCTTGATATGCCTCCATGTGAACGTGCCAAAGTTGTCACAGCGAGAAACGGTCAGGACCAAAACCAGGAGTCACTGGTGAGTGATTGACAAAGAGTTGTCTACCTAATGAATATAAGTAGGCGAGACATGCCAAAGCTGTGAGTCGAAATATATTCATGGGATCCTACTCTCACTATGGAATTTGATTTAATTATTGAATTCCCATTGTCCGTTGGGGATTACAGTATTATGTAAAGTAGTGGGAAACACTGCTGAGTTTAAAAATCCATAACTTAAGCAGTGCATAATATTTTGGAATTTACTGCTTCGTTTTCCTTTATTCTATAATCTTTATAGAATTATACTTCTAATCCACTGCAGGCTTATTATATGATAGGTTTTTCTGACTTTACTTATGGTTGCGTAGTTCTAGAATAGGTCCTAGAAAGACAGTAGACTTAGATATAGTTAGATTAGTTAAAACCATCGGGAACTGTTGTTCCGATTTTCTTGAAAATCAAGATGGTTTGTGACTTAGTTACTAAGTCACGATTAGGTAATCTAAGTGGATATCTGGTTTAGGATATAATAGTCTAGTTAGAATTGTTTCTTATATAGAAAAGAATTGACTTGAATAGTTCATGTCTCGAGATTCTTGACTGGCATAAGAAAATCTCTTTAGTATTTGTTTATCTTTAATGACGTTTCTTGGCTTTTAGTGACTTTTAGAAGTCACGTGTTTGACACAGTTTGCTAATCAATTATTTGCAATTGTTGTAAATAATTGAACGTAAATTATAAAGCTTGAGAAATGAGATGTGTATAGTTGTGTATAGAGAATATCGATTCTCACAATACGACAACTGTAGGTATTGGATACCGGATCTCCCGTCTAGTTAATTAAAATAATGTTTAATGAATGTTTTGATATTTGATATCAGAACTTGTGACTATTGGATAGTTACTTGTTCTATATAAACAGTTTTTACATATTTTAAAGTAACTAGTAGTGTCATTAATGGAAGATAAACATTAAGAAAAATATTCGGTAAAGTAAATAACCAAGAGCGGTACTTTATGAGTTTTTTCACATAAGCATTTGATGCTTGTTCCTTATGATAAAGGATGGTCTGATACAAGATCACACCACATATCTTTATCCATTTAATGAATATTGTATTCAGGTTGTGATTAAATCTCATTTAACCAATGATTGTCATTGGACCATGGATTTATTAAACTAATACATTGGATGTATGTAGTTTAATGAATTGAAAATTGCCACGGATAGTTTTCTTTACTCCGTAACGTAGTTAATGATTTGTCATGACTTGGTTACGTGTTTCTATTAGAGAACATGTTGAACGTCTTGAATTGTTCAAGAACTGTCAATATGTTGCTAATGAAACTCGGATAGAATATTTTGAATTGTTCAAAAATATTTTATCTGAAGTGTTGAAAACTATAAAATTCATAATGAGTCTTTGAATTGTTCGAGGATGTTTGATTTGATCAAACAAATGAATTTATGGTAATTAGTTCTGAGATTATTTAATGAATGTAATTCTTACTCAATATTAAACTTCTACGATTCCATTGTGATGGAATTGGTCAGTGGGAGTTATCGAATCTTATATGATTTGATTCGTTGATATTGAGAGTTACCGAATTAATTTTCAATACTCCTGGGGTTATGCTCCAGTAACACCAATTCATCTATTTAATTAAGGTTCTATTTGTTTCTACAGATACATATATGATATGTATAGTAGAAAATTCGAATCTTGAAAAGTTTAAGATTTGAGACTTTCTTTTGTATAATTATTATATAATTGAAAGTACTTGTGCCTCGGAGGTACGAGTGATAGGTTTATCATTTATTCTATTTAATAGAATATTGTATTCTATTTGATAGAATATCTTTTCTATAATCCAGAGTAATAAAATTGTTTTGTTACTTGGTGGTTAACATTGGATGTTGACGATTGCAGAAAAGATTTGACTTTGTGAAGTCAAATGTAAAAATGATAAATTGTGATGGAACTACATAATTAATAAGATAAAATGAACCTTAGACAACTTCCGTATAAGTTTAATAGGATATCAGAATCATTTACAAAGTATTTGATACTTAATGATTCTGTTGTTTTCTTATTGAAGAAAATTATCCTATACTTTATAGTGTGAGCGATATTTGATATCGATTTCAGAAATTAACATTGAACCATAGGTCTAAGTTGTTTGTGGCTTACTACGATTGAGTTTTGAACTTGATTAAGCTTTCGCTATGAATAGTTCATAAAATATGCAAATTGTTTGCGCAGCGAAAGCGAAGTGAGCTTGTAAAGGTTTGACCTTTATAGTATGACAATGAGAAAGGTTATACTCAGTAATCTATTGTAGATTCTGAGGAAGCTTGTCTTTTGTCGCACTGATTGAACGATTAAGGATCTGTTGGTTAATTCTGATATTAAACTATGTATTTTGACTAAAGAATGCAAAGTGGCATTCTTGAGTGTTTTCTTTGAATGAGACATCCGTCGTGATTTCTTAGTTTGAAGAGTTCATTCTAGAATGGCCCTAGAGTTTGTATTCTGCCAATATCACCGTTTGATATTCTAACTTACATAGCCTATTGTAGACTCAGATAAGCTTTCTGGAATTCTGTGTTCTCTGTTTTTGATATCAGTCAGATTGTCTGGTTTTATCGAAGTATAGAGAATACCTATTTGTCAGTAGGGTCAGTGGGAGCGTACAAATTTCTTTCTAGTGTTATATATCCTAAGTCTTCCTTTCTTCGTGTTTGCAGTGTGAGTAGTCTCTGTTATATTTGATATATAAATTTTTATATTAGATATAAAACTGAGAGACTTGTTAGATACTCTCATTAGTCACGTATTAGATATGATCTAATAAAGGACACAGTAAGACTCTATATGACAGTTAGTGTAACTGTTTGATAGTTAACGTGTCTTTTATATATATATATATAATATTCATTTTTCGTAAAGGATGATTCATTTGTCGAAAGAAAGATTGATTGGAATGTATAGTCAATCTTATGCATCATAGGATGATGGCATGATGAGTACCATATTATGTGCGATTATAGATATCATTTTAATCATAATTGTTATGAGTTATTTTGATTTGCTGCAGACCATATGATGGGTCTTGAAACATGTTCTTTGCTATCTTTGAGATATTAAGAACGAGTTTCTCATACATGGAGAATTTAGTCAGCAACCATGAGGTCAGATTAGTTTTGATCCTAATTATGACATTAGATGGTCTATGTCATATAAAGTCAGAAAAGATGAAGGGGAGTGTCACTATTGATTCTACTAATCTAGTGGAATTAGTTAGAACTTATGAAGTATTGACTTATGAAGTTTGCAAAGTGACCTCATATATTAGAAGTTTTCATATTAGTGTGGTGCTTGCGGTTGTCTGCAAAGTATTTGGATTTGATTTCTGAATACATAGACAACTCAATAGCTATAACACAATACTGATATAGCATCTGAGTCATATTGATGTGGAATTTGAATTCTACAAAATATAAATGACGCTATTTAAGGAACACAGTTGGGTTTGTTTGACAGACTCGATTTGTTAAAGCAGGTTTACTTGTTGGTGTCTACCTCTTGAGTGCTGGTGAGCTCTTGAGGGCCATGAGTATGC
>SKCR01000474.1:0-28948 GCA_019454045.1 Zanthoxylum bungeanum | reverse complement strand
AACATCATGCATAAAGAATGAAGAAACAACATGCTTAAATAACACAATCATGCTTTGAAAATTAAATAACAAGAATAAATTAACTCATGCTTAAAATAATAAATAAACGGCCTAGAACTATGACATGCTCAAATACAAATTTGGATGAGACGAAATACGTGTCTCTTAAGTGGTACATGGCGTTGTATCCCGAGTACAGACCATACTACCGTCCATTCGGAATCGGCTATGGAATTTATGTCCGGGTTTCCATCCGATATACCACAAAAGGGAACACATATCCCGCTCATCCAACAATCACATCATGCCTCAAACGACTCTCATGCAATTATATATCAAAATAAATAAACAAAAATAAAGAAGATAAGTAAAAAAGGGTGCCCTCAGGTCTAACCTCTTTTGTCGTCTAAGAAAGGGTGTTACACGTCCGTTGGAAGGGAGATTGATCCGATGCTTTTCCGATTTGTCTACTCAATGTCTTCCTCGCTGCTTTGATGCTCGGGCTGCTGTTTCAAGTCCGTTTCGCTGCTGTTTCGCTGCTACGTTTCAGGTCACTGTCTTGGTGATTTAGTGGACTGTTTTGAGTGATTTTGAAGGCTAATGGGGCTGCGGTTTTAAAGGCTTTAAGAGGGAACTTTGTACAGTTTTTTGGTGCAGTTTTTTAGTGTTTTTGGGGCTGTTTTATGGGTTAAAATCGCAACAAAATCAGATCAGGTCAGGGGCTGTTTTGTGGCAGTAAAGGTGTAGTGCAATGAGTGTTTTAGGCTCGGTTTGGGCGCGAATTGATGGGCTGTGTGTGGGGACTGTTTGTACGACTTTAGGGCAATGTTTGGGGCTGTTTATGACGTGTTTAGAGGGCTGTGAAAGGGCTGAAAGATGCGGCAAAGGGCAGTGTAATGGGTGATGGGCGTGAAGGATAGGGAATGGAGGAGGTGTAGGCGGCAATTGGAGGAGGCTTAAAACTTGGAGGATTTGCGGCAATGGGAGAGCTTGGAGGTCTTGGGCGTCCAAGAGAGGGCTTGGGGGAGTGTCTTGGGCGTGATTTGTGAGATATGTCTGTTTAGGCGCTGAAGGCAATGGGTGGCTAAGGGGCTGTAAGTGCGCGGGTCAAAAGGGGGCTGGCTGAGTGTAGGTTGTTGACGGTGGATTTTGGTCTCAGGGTAATATGGGAATATCACCTCCGAGGGAACCCTCCTTCAACTGTGAATTTGTTTGGTTATGCGGGAAACCAAAAGCAAACTTAGCGGAAAACAAAGAAATACGCCAATCAGACAAGGTGATTTAACGTGGTTCGGTGGACTTTGAGATCCGACCTACGTCCACGGACAAGAACAGGGTGGTACTCTTTTTATTACTCAAATACACCTCTCAGGCCTCTCCTTTGCTCTTACAAATTGGAACTTTATGACTCTAATTTCTTACTCTTGTGATGATTTTCAGATGTCCCTTTACATGTGCTCTACCCTCATATTTATAATAAAAACAGGAATCAAACTCCTTCTCTTACAAGGGTTCCTAATTGAGTCAACCTCCTTCTGCCACAAGGTTTCCTAATTTCAAACTACCTTTACTCCCTTTATTCTATCAAGATACTAATTTCGTCAGTTTTTTCCGTGAAAGTAGGATAATTTGTCACATTATCCGCAAAAATAGGATGCTCTACCTTCCTGAACACATTTTTCTATCTGGTCGGTATTCATGAGGTCGGCCATGGCAACCTTTTATGCCGAGAATGTTCTTGCTATCTTCATATGATGTGGTCGGTCTTCATATGATGTGGTCGGTCTTCTCATGATGTGGTCGGTCTTCATATGATGTGGTCGGTCTTCTCATGATGTCAACCAGAGAAAGATTTTACCCTTTTGTCCTTGTCGTGCTGTCTTAAATACAGTAGTGCTTGAAAACACCATCAACATCTGTCCCCTAGTTCTTGGTTCCAACGAGTATGCGAGTTGGTACCGGGAACTATATGAAGAGGGTGTGCTGATTGTCCTTGCAGGTAGTCGTCCTAGAATGCAAAAAAAAAGAATCTTCTTGCCGTTTCATTCATCTTTCCTCGAGACGCACAACCGTCACGTCTTCTTAAATGCCCATCAAATCAACTTTAGGGTTTCTTCTAACTTTCGACATTTGTCAAACATCCGCTGGGTTCCCGCCAAAACCGACGGTGATGTGCATCCCAGTCATGACTATAAGAGAACGAGGGTTTCACTGTTCCATTTTTTTGGCAATTTCTTCTTCTCTTCTGTAATTTTCTTTACGATCCTTTCAACTCCGTTTTCTCGAAACTCGATCGCGGTCTTCATCCTTTTTTCATTGCCGAGCACCTAAGGAACGAGCATCACCGCAGCGTATAACCTCCTGCTTCCGAGAAGAACAAGTAAGTCTTCTGAGCGATCTTCCTTCTTTTGTTGTGTTGTGATTCTATTTGCTTATTTTGCTTAGGGAGAGACTTGTGGTTTTGTTGGGTCTTGCTTTAGGGCACTTCTTTAGAGACTCCATATCTAGTTTAGCACGGGCACCGTGGGTAGCTTCTCGTAGACTGATTCTTCCCCCTTCTCTGTTTTTCTGGGTGTCAGGGATGTCTGATAGTAATTCTTCCTCCGAAAGGCCTGCCAAAATCTCAACTCCCCTGCTGAAGAGCTTTCCTCGGGCTCAGGGGCGCCCAGTGTAGAAGATCTCGACACTACCCCCACCCCTTCTGAGGTCGAAAATGACTCCTATCATCAGAGGGTTCCTTGGAAGGACCCAGAGCCTGGAGAACTTGGGTCGTCTGCTCTGGATATGAACCGTCCTTCTAAGATAACCGTGGATGATCTGGCGCTATTGCGGCAACGATACAGCATCCCAATAGACATTGCTCTTGAAGTTCCTGGCCCAATGGATCGTGCCAGTCAGCCTGACGAGGGCTCGGTGGCACTTCTTCCTGTTTTCTTCGAGTGTGGGCTACGTCTGCCGATGCAACGTTACTTTGCTTGGATGCTTGCTGAGATGGAGATTGCCCCTTGCCAATTAAGCTTAAATAGCTGGAGGATTCTGGCCGGCATATACGTGGCTTGGCATCGGGCAGGTTTGGGTGCACCTTGCTTGGAAGAAGTGAAGAGGTTATATCGTTTGAAATCCAACCCAAAGACTCATTACGGTTGGTATTACCTCTCTGCCTACGACAGCTCGTCCAATCTCGTCTAGAAACTTCCTGACTCTAACAAGAATTTCAAGGACTTTTGGTTCTGGGCAACTGGGGATTGGGGTCGGGTCCTGAGATCGTTTGAGGAGGATGTCTCGGTTCCAGATGTCTTCAGGGCTGGAGGTTAGGAGTCTAACGCCCCTTCATTCTTTCTTTGTTCCTGTTCTCTAGTTTCTTTTAGGTTTTCTAATTTCTCTGGTTCCTCCCAGCTTGTTGGCGAGATGCTCCCAGGTTTCTCGTCAGGTTCAGAGGCGGGTACATTGGGCTCGGGGGTATGCTGCTCATGGAGAAGTTGGTTAATGATGCGGCCTTTGTTGATTCGGGCCTTATTCGGGCCGCCCCTCCGGAGGCCTCGGGTCGGATTGGTGGAGGTCTGCTGTTTGTTTTGTCTTCCTTGTTTGTTTATTTTGATGTCTCTCTTCCTTTTTCTTCTTCTGTTTATATGCTCCGGTCTTGATTTCTCTTTTTGCTTTTGCTTTTTGTAGGCATGTTGAAGAGGCCAAAGTTTCTTGAGAAGTTGGCCGGTACCGTGAAGAAGGCCGGCCATGCTGATGCTGAAACTTCCCAGGCACGGACCGATCTTGCTGAGAACATATCTTCTGGACAAGTCCAAACAAGTGTTCGGGGACTATCCTCACCTTCTGGCGTGCAATCATCAGGATCTGCTCACCTTGCCAGTCCGCCGAAACCTCTTAGGAAGAGGAGGCGTCAGTTCGGGACCGAGGAGACCGAGTTGGCCCAGGAGGGAGAAGATGAGGGACTGCTCCAGTCAAGAGGAAGGACGTTCGTAGGGGGAAGAAGTCCTCTGAAGGTCCCTCCAGAAAACGGAATGGCCCTGTGGTCCTCGGGGTGGATGACTTGGGAGAAAGCATCCGGGAGGCTACCTCTCACTTAGTGCCGGCTTTTAATGAATTGGCCGAGGTGATTCCCCCGGGGGAGGTCTCGAGGTACGAGGATGTATCTCCCGAAGGTTGTGTGAATGAGATGAGTTCTCAGATGGCGAAGGTGTTTTCACTCCCCTTCTCGGTTTTTTGGATCTTGGTTCTCTCTTTTCATGTATTTGACTCCTTCCTCCCTTTTTGTGTGCAGGCCAACTACCTTATGGCCAAGAACAAGGGTCTTCTTCTGACTCTGCTGTCCGAGGGCGGTCAGGCCCAGAGGCTTCAAAGTCGCCTCTCCGAAGTGGAGGCAAAGCTGGCTGACCGGGAGGAGGTGATCAAGAATCACGAGGCGGCGCTGTGAGAATTTCAAAACGAACAAGGCTCTCAAAGCAGCTGCTGTGCTGGAAAGGAAACTTGCTGATAGTACCCGGGAGGATCTGAAGGCTGCCCAATCTGAAATTGGGGTTTTGAGGGGGAAGGTAGCCAGTGCTGAGGCCAAGTTGAAGAGAAAGATGAGGAGGTTGTACGGGCCCGGGATAGTCTTGAGAGGAAGAAGACCGAGCTTGAGGAGAGGGAGATTGATCTCGAGGAGAGAGAAACCGAGCTGGAGAAGAGGAAGCTGATCTCGAGGCCGAGAAGGAGGCCATCCGTCTTGAGGGAGTTGGCGACTGTGCCGAGATGATACCGATGGTGCTGCCGAGCCTGAATATGGACCCCTTTACGCGGCCATTAGTTACTGCAAGGGGGATATCTCGAGGAAGAGTTTCGGAAGTGGATCCCTCCCCCACCGATGAGGAGGTGATGGATCCCGCCCCCATCTCGGTTGTTCCGGTTCCGAGGTTCCTCCAGAAGAAGGATCGGAGGTCCCTGCTGCGGACGAGGACTGCCTTGAGATTCCTCCTCCTGTTCTTGAAGCAGAGGCTGTCCCTGCTGCCGAATTTGAAACCGTTGCTCCTCCTCCTGATGCCGAGCCGCTCCTTCCGCCATCTAAGCCGACTGAGGAAGAAGTTCTTGCCCCTGCGCGGGATGAATGAGAAAGGGTAACCCTACCGGGGCCCTATGTACACTTAACTTGTTTTTTCGTAATAATATTACAATTTATATTTATGTATATATACACATTTATGTCTACTTATTTCTTTCTTCTTCTTCTTTTCCTTTTATGCTTCTTGTTATCCCAGCAATTTTAAGGCCCATCAGGGGTCAGTATGAGTCAGAGGGGTCTGGTTTGACCCCGGGAAGAGTGAGGCATTTGGACCCGGGGGAATGTTATGTCCCCTGGTCCGGAGAGCCGACTTGGTGGGGCGTTTCTCGACCCCGAGCTGAGCGAAAGACTTGGGTTCTGGGGGAATGTTACCTCCCCAGACCAAAGAAGCTGACTCGGTGGGACGTAACCCGACCCCGAGTTGAGTGAAAGACTTGGGTTCTGGGGGAATGTTACCTCCCCAGACCAAAGAAGCTGACTCGGTGGGACGTAACCCAACCCCGAGTTGTTTGAATCACTTGGTCCTGGGGGAATGTTTACGTCCCCAGTCCAAAGACAGACTCGGTGGGACATCGCCCGACCCCGAGCTGTTTGAATCACTTGGCCTGGGGGAATGTTACGTCCCCAGTCCAAAGACAGACTCGGTGGGACATCGCCCGACCGAGCTGTTTGAATCACATGGCCCTGAGGGAATGTTACGTCCCCAGTCCAAAGACAGACTCGGTGGGACATCGCCCGACCCCGAGCTGTTTGAATCACATGGCCCTGGGGGAATGTTACGTCCCCAGTCCAAAAAGAAAGACTCGTTGGGCATCGCCCGACCCCGAGCTGTTTGAATCACATGGCCCTGGGGGAATGTTACGTCCCCAGTCCAAAGACAGACTCGGTGGGGCATCGCCCGACCCCGAGCTGTTTGAATCACATGGCCCTGGGGGAATGTTACGTCCCCAGTCCAAAGACAGACTCGGTGGGACATCGCCCGACCCCGAGCTGTTTGAATCACATGGCCCTGGGGGAATGTTACGTCCCCAGTCCAAAGACAGACTCGGTGGGACATCGCCCGACCCCGAGCTGTTTGAATCACATGGCCCTGGGGGAATGTACGTCCCCAGTCCAAAGACAGACTCGGTGGGACATCGCCCGACCCCGATCTGTAAGAATCACTTGGCCCTGGGGGAATGTTACGTCCCCAGTCCAAAGACAGACTCGGTGGACATCGCCCGACCCCGAGCTGTTTGAATTACTTGGTCCTGGGGGAATGTTACGTCCCCAGTCCAGAGGGCAGACTCGGTGGGACATCGCCCACCCGAGCTGTTTGAATCACATGGCCCTGGGGGAATGTTACGTCCCCAGTCCAAAGACAGACTCGGTGGGACATCGCCCGACCCCGAGCTGTTTGAATCACTTGGCCCTGGGGGAATGTTACGTCCCCAGTCCAAAGACACCGACTCGGTGGGACGTAACCCGACCCCGAGCTAAGTAAATGAGCGGCCTCAGCGGAACGAAATCCAGCCCCGATCCGTCGTTTTTCGAATTTAAAGGATTTCGTCAAAAAAGGAATTTTTATTCATGTTTGGGGCGGACCTCCCTTTTTACAACAGTTGTTCTGGTTCGGTGTTTTGTCCGGCTTCTGCAAAAAAGAAAATAGAAGAAAGGAAATTGATCTTCATGGGAAGTACTTTCTTAACATCTCGGCGTTCCATGGTTTCTTTAATCTCTTGCCGTCCAGACGCTCCAGGATGTAGGCCCCTGGTCTTACTATCTCAGTGACCTTGGTAAGGTCCCTCCCACTTGGCACCTAACGAACCCTCTTCAGGTCGTCGGGTGTTCAGAGTCACTTTTCTTAGCACTAGATCACCTGGCAGGAAGGAGCGGGTCCGAACTCTCTTATTGTAGAATCGGGCCATTCTCTGTTGATAGATGGCTGCTCTTACTGCTGACTGCTCTCTTCTTTCTTCAATAAGGGCGAGGTGATTTTTGATAAGTTCTTCGTTCCGTTCGTTTTCAAAGTGGCGGACCATGTGGGTTGATATTCGATCTCTCTGCCGGATGACGGCCTCACATCCGTATGATAGGGAGAAGGGTGTCTCTCCTGTTGAGTCCTTGAAGGTCGTTCGGTGTGCCCACAGTACCTCTGGTAGCTCCTCGACCCTAGGCTTTTGCTTGATCCGAGCCGAGCTTTCAGGTTTGACTTGATGGTTTTATTGGTGGCTTCAACCTGCCCGTTCGACTTGGGATGGCCGGCGAGGCGAATTTTAAGGTTATCTGGAGGTCTTCACAAAGTTTTCTGAATCCCCTGCTGTCGAATTGCTTTCCGTTGTCGGTGATGATTGCCTGGGGGATTCCGAACCGGCAAATATATTTCTCTTCAGGAACTCCGTGGCTTTCTTTTCCGAGATGGTGGACATGGTTCTGCTTCTACCCATTTGGTGAAGTAGTCTATGGCCACATTGCATATTTCGCCTGACCTCGTCCTTTCGGCATGGCCCTATAATGTCTAGCCCCCACTGTGCGAAGGGCCAGGGGCTGGATATGGTGGTCAGCTGTTCTGCCGGCTGATGGTGGAGGTTGGCATTCTTTTGGCATCCCTCGATCGCATTTCGCGCTATCTTCACGCCATCTTCGTGCATGGTTGGCCAGTAAAATCCTTGCCTCAAGGCTTTGAAGGCGATTGATCTTCCTCCGGCGTGGCTTCCGCAGATGCCTGCGTGAATCTCCCTGAGCACGTAGTCTGCTTCTTCTGGTGCTAAGCATCTTAGGAGGGGTACGGTGTATCCTCTCCGGTAGAGTATTCCCCCAATTAGGGAAAACTTGGTGCTCTTGAACTTCAGCTTCCTGGCCTCCTTTTTATCTTTAGGGGTTTCTCTCTGTTTCCAGGTACCTCCTGATCGGTTGCATCCATGAATCTTTGTCTTCTTCTTCTAGTACATCCACCTCTGTCTCCCATATGCTTCTTTCTTGGAGGTATATAAGTGGGATTACCTTGGGGTTTCCTGTCTTCATTGAAGAGGCAAGCCTGGCCAGGGAATCTGCTTCGCAGTTGTCTTCTCGTCCGACCTGTTTGAAAGTACGTTTCCCACTTCTTTCTCCCCACCCACTTCTTTACTTCGGCTAAGTAAGCTACCATGGCTGGTTCTATGGCTTGAAAATCTCCTTTCAGCTGTTGTATTGCTAGCTGAGAGTCACTCCTGATCACTACATTGTGGACTCCTACTACCGTACACAGCCTTAGTCCGGCCAGTATTGCCTCGTACTCTGCTTCGTTGTTTGTAGTTTTGAAGGAAAATTTGAGGGCGAGCAGTATTTCTTCTCCCTTTTCACTTTTTAGTGCTACCCCTGCCTCCGTAGCCGTGCGAGCTTGCGGACCCGTCTACAGACATTTCCCACCTGTCTTCTTCTACGGCAAGACTTGCGGTTATGTGAGTTCTGCTATGAAGTCTGCTAAGGCTTGCCCTTTTATTGCTGTTCTTGGGAGGTAGGAGATGTCGTGCTCGCTTATTTCTACTGACCACTTCATCAGTCTCCCTGAGGCCTCCGGTTTCTGCAAGATTTGTCTCAGGGGATAATCCGTGTATACCTTGATCGGATGGGCTTGGAAAGTAGGGTCGTAGCTTCCGTGCTGCAGTGACCAGGGACAGGGCAATGAGCTCGTGTATGGGGTATCGAGTTCTGCGTCCAGCAGGGCTTTACTGACGTAGTAAACTGGTTTCTGGACGTGGTCGGTCTCTTGTACCAGTGGCGAGCTTACTGCGTGTTTGAGACGGCCAGGTATAGATACAGCGTCTCCCCTGGGAGGGGTTTGGCTAGGAGAGGGGCTGTGCCAGGTATTGTTTTAGGTGCTGGAAGGCTTCTTCGCACTCGGGTGTCCAGTCGACCCCCTTTTGAGCTTTTTTGATGACTTGAAGAAATGATGGCACTTGTCGGTTGCTCGCGAGATGAACGGTTGAGTGCGGCGATTCTTGTAAGGCTTTGCACTTCCTTAACTGTCCGGGGAGACTTCAGGTCTAGCACGGCCTGTATCTTTTGCGGGTTTGCTTCAATGCCTCGTGAACTTAACCATGTAGCCTAGGAATTTTCCCGAGGCTACCCCGAATGCACACTTCTCTGGATGAGCTTTAGACTGGTTTCCTCAGGAGTTCGAAAGTTTTCTTCAGGTCGGTACATGGTCTCTTGGTTCCTCGGACATTGTTATCATGTCGTCGACATATACCAGCATGGTCGTGCCGATGAGCGGTTTGAAGACTTTGTTCACCAGTCTCTGGAAAGTCGCCCCTGCATTCTTCAATCCGAAAGGCATTACTTTATAGCAGTATAGCCCTTGGTCAGTAATAAGGTGGTCTTCTCCTCATCCGCAGGGGCATCTTGACTTGATTGTATCCCGAGAAGGCGTCCATGAAGCTCAGCAGCCCTTGGCAGGCTGTTGTATCTACCAGTTGGTCTATATTTGGGAGGGGAAAGCTGTCTTTTGGACATGCTTTGTTGAGGTCGGTGAAATCTACGCACATTCTCCACTTTCCGTTAGACTTTTTCACCAGTACCACGTTGGACACCCATTCTGGGTATTTTACTTCCCGGATGAAGCCGGCTTTCAGCAATTTTTCCACCTCGGTTGCTATTGCTCCGCACCGTTCCTGGTTGAATATTCTCCTCTTCTGTTTTACTGGCTTATGTAATGGGTTCACTGCTAAGCGATGGCTTATGAATTTTGGGTCGATCCCGGGCATGTCATCGTGTCCCCATGCAAAAACGTCGGGGTACTCCTGTAGACATTCCAACAAGTCTTTTCTTAGGGCCTTGTCTAGACTTCCTCCTATTTTTATGTTCTTCTCTGGCCCGAACAGTTTTATTTCTTCCAACTCTTCGGCTGATCCGAGCCGTGCAGTTTTATCGGGCCGAGGAGCAGGGTCTTCCTTGTATTCTCGTTCCTCGTCTCTCTGTCTCTTCTTGGTGCCTTTTTCTACGCAGAGAGGGTTCTCGCGAGAAAGTGGCAAAACAGCTGCGGGCTTTTTTCTGGCTTCCGCATACGATTCCGATCCCTTCCCGTGTGGGGAACTTCAATTTCAAGTAATGACAGGACATTGCGGCCTGGTTTTCATCATGAAGGGGCGGCCGACAATGACTTGATAACTGTTTATGCAGTCTACTGCGGTGAAGTTTATCATGATTGTTCGGGTTTTGGGGGCAGCCCCGATCGTTACTGCTAACTGAATTTTTCCCAGGGGGATGACCGTTGAACCCCCGAATCCGTACATTGGGGTGCTGTCTTTGGTTAGGGCTGTGCATTCTACTCCCAGGTCCTCCAAAGTCTCTTTGGAAATTATGTCTACCGCGCTCCCAGGATCCACCAGGATTCGGTCCACTTCTGTGCCGCCGATCGTTGCTTTGATTATCAGTGCATCATCGTGGGGGAAACTTACCCCCTGAGCGTCTTCATCGGTGAACATAATGGGTGTTGACCGATTTCCTTGGGGGTTTGGGATTTTTTCTGTTTCAGCACCTCTGGTTCCCCGTGCTCGGCTGTAAATGTAATTCTTTCTTGACGGTTAGAGTCCCCGACCAGCGGTTGCCCCTCCTGCGATGACGTTCACCCCTCGATTCCTTGCCCTTTGTCTGGCGGCCATGATCTCGTGGTCGATGTAATTGTTCAGGTACCCGTTTCGGGCCAGATCCTCCATTTGTTCCGCAGATCCTTGCACTCATCGGTTGTGTGCCCTTTTAGATTGTGGTGTAGGCAGTAGGACCTTTTGTTTTTTCTGTCTGGGGGAAACCTCCTGAGGTCGGGTTCTATTAAGAGGCCTTTCTCCCGTATCTCCATGATGATTTCTCCTGGCGGTTTGCTCAAAGGATATATGCCTCCTCTCGAACCACGTGGTTTACCTGAGTTGTGGGCCTCTTTCCTTGATCCTTCTGAGCCATTGGCTTGAACTCTTTGGGTTTTGGATTGAATTTCCGGAATTCTCTCTCCGGTCGCCGGTGGTCTTCCCTCCTTGTCACACCCTTTCTCTGGTGGTTGTCCCCCTCGGATACTTTTTCTTCGCTTTCTAGTAGGACGTACTTCCTAGCTATCTCCAGTGCGGTAGCGTAGTCTGGTGTCTCATGGATTCTCAGGTGGGTCCAGAGTTTCCCGACCCTTAGGGCCCCTTTTAGACTTTTCAGGGCCTCTTGGGATTCGTACCCTCCGACCTCGAGCACGGTGTTGTGGTACCTTTCAACGAAGCTTTTTAGTGTTTCGTCATCTCCCTGTTTCATGAGCCTCAGTTCTCCTATTGTTTTTTTAGGGGTGCAGGCTCCTTTGAAGTGTCGGATAAATGATTTTTTAAGCTGGGAGAAGCTCTGGATGCTCTCTGGGGCCAGACTTCTGTACCATAGGATGGCAGGTCCACCTAGAGTTAAGGAAATACTTTGCATATGGCGTCGCCCGTTACCCCTTGTACTTCCATCAGGAGGACAAAATTTTCGATGTGGGATTTTGGGTCGGAGTGGCCTTTGTATGGTGCCATGGTCGGCATGTTAAACCGCTTCGAGAACTGTGCTGACCTTATTTCTTCCGTAAGGGGGGACCCCTCTTCCTCGCCTCGGGTGTCTCCCGCGCCGATCTTGAGGCCTTCTCCCCATCTGGTCATCTCTTTTCTCAACCAAGACTTTATTTCACGGGCTGTGCCCCCATGTCGCCTTCTGCGTCCTTCTGTTCGCTGTCGTTCCGGGTGTGGCGTTCCATAAGCCCGGAGGTCTCCTGCACGTCTTCGTTGTACTTCTTATTCTCCCTCTCGGAGTTGTAAAAACTGTCGGAGGAGGGGTCGAGTGATTGTTCCTCTTCTTTTTCCCATGTGTTTTCTAATCGCGGCTCTCTTCCTACCACTTCAGATCTTATCCCATAAAGGCCTCTCTTTCTGGGTTCCTCATCTTCGCTTACATCTGCTACTCTTTTCCCTTTTTCCCTTTCTTTCCTCTTCTGGCCGGCCCCGGTTTCAGGTTTCTCGTTGTCTGCTTCTTCCATTCTTTCTAGTCGATTCATCATAGACCTCATGCTATCTTCCATCTTTTTCATCCAGTCCATTTCCGGACCTCCTGATTGGTGATTTCCGCCTTTCGCCATTTGTCTTATCACGTGAATTGCTTTTTGTGAAGTTCCCCACAGACGGCGCCAACTGTTGACGGTGGATTTTGGTCTCAGGGTAATATGGGAATATCACCTCCGAGGGAACCTCCTTCAACTGTGAATTGTTTGGTTATGCGGGAAACCAAAAGCAAACTTAGCGGAAAACAAAGAAATACGCCAATCAGACAAGGTGATTTAACGTGGTTCGGTGGACTTTGAGATCCGACCTACGTCCACGGATAAGAACAGGGTGGTACTCTTTTTATTACTCAATACACCTCTCAGGCCTCTCATTTGCTCTTACAAATTGGACTTTATGACTCTAATTTCTTACTCTTGTGATGATTTTCAGATGTCCCTTTACATGTGCTCTACCCTCCTATTTATAATAAAAAACAGGAATCAGACTCCTTCTCTTACAAGGGTTCCTAAGTGAGTCAACCTCCTTCTGCCACAAGGTTTCCAATTTCAAACTACCTTTACTCCCTTTATTCTATCAAGATACTAATTTCGCAGTTTTTCCGTGAAAGTAGGATAATTTGTCACATTATCCGCAAAAATAGGATGCTCTACCTTCCTGAACACGTTTTGCTATCTGGTCGGTATTCATGAGGTCGGCCATGGCAACCTTTTATGCCGAGAATGTTCTTGCTATCTTCATATGATGTGGTCGGTCTTCTTATGATGTGGTCGGTCTTCATATGATGTGGTCGGTCTTCTCATGATGTGGTCGGTCTTCATATGATGTGGTCGGTCTTCTCATGATGTCAACCAGAGAAAGATTTTACCCTTTTGTCCTTGTCGTGCTGTCTTAAATACTGTAGTGCTTGAAAACACCATCAACATAGGTCGTGTGTGAAAGTTGGCAGGTGTGAAGACAGGTGTGGTGTGGCGAGAGGGCCGTTGATGGGCTGAAGCGGTGAGGTGGCTAATGGGAATAGCGTGCTGGGCATTGAGGCAGGGGGCTTGATGCGATGTTGCTTTGGTGCGTGGGGCCGTGTGGTATTTGAGCTGAGTGGAAGGGCAGGCTTTAGTCAGTGATTTTGTGTGAATTGTTTGTGCGTTTTAGTAGCTGTGGGGACGTGTAGCGCTGCTTTGTTTGTTCTCGTGGGTAATTTAATGGGCGTTAAAGGGGACGTGAATGGCTGAAGGCGTAGCTTATATGTGAGGCAGAGAAGAGTGTATGTCTTGTTATTCGGTCAGTGGGCTATGTTAGTGGCTTGGTTTTGCTTATTTGGTCGGCAGTTTATGAGCTGCGAGTGATTAGCGTGAGTGGCAGTGAGGGGTGCTGTTGATGAGTCGGTCAGGCTGAGTCGGAGAGGCTAAGAGAGAGTGAGAGAGGGGAGGGTCTTAGGGTTGATGTTATTTGGTGAGGCCGTGAGAGAGAGAGTAAGTGGTCGAGAGGCGTGTGATGAAGCATGATTGGTTAATTTTTGGTTTTTTTTTGTGAGAGTGAGCCGGCCAGATCTTTAAGGTTAGGTTTTTAGCTCTTTTTATAGGGGAGGGTTGTGTTTTATCCTTGTTTGGGTAGGAATATGATTTGTGTGTTTAATTGGGAGATATTTTTAATTTAGTATGTGATAGGGAAAATCTTTTAATTAAGGGAAGTGATTTGATTTATTCTTTTAGTTAAGGATATGATTTATTAAATTGGTAGGTGATTTAATTAAATTAGGAATGTGATTTATGTATTTTAGGAAAGGGATTTAATTTAATTTAGGAAGGTGATTTAATTTGTGAAAGTGTTTTAATTTAATTTAATTTTGTTTTAATTATTTAATTTGTGAGATCTGTTTTAAATGTTTTAATTATTTAATTTGTGAGATGTGTTTTAAATATTTTAATTATTTTTGGATGTGATTTAATGAGTTTGGTGTTGTTAAAAACAGAGGTCCAACAAGCGAACCCGAAGCGAAACAAGTGAGTTAAATCTGACAAAAGGCTAATTTCCAACTTTACCCTTCCAACGTCCGTTTCCCGCGGCTTTCACAACTAAAGAGGTAGTGTCTCCATACGAGATCATCATCAGGCTGATATGCAAAAATGCAATGTCTACAGACATCTTCCATTTTTATTTTAAGTTTAAGATTAAAATGAAAATATGACAAAATCGAGGTTGATTTTTACAAATTGAAGGTCACTGTTACGTCCAAAGCGGTCGAAAATGATGGATTTGACTTTTCGTTGGTCCAAATCCGACACAAAGGTCGATTTATAAAGTTCTAAATCTTCTGGGGTCAAACTATAAATTTCATACACATATGGGGCTCAATAAAATTTACCAGGTATGCTGACATGGCAGATATGTGGATGATGACATGGCAGAAATGGGACCGGCTTTACTGACGTGGCAGATACGTGGATGATGACATAGCATAAATGGGACCGGCTTTGCTGACGTGGCAGGTGACTTAGCGTTTACGTGTTGTTGAATGTGCGCTGATGTGCGGATACGTCAATATCTTTACTTGAAGCTTGCTTGTTGGGGATGATTTGAACTCTCAAATGAGCGTCATATTTATAGTGTAACTCAAGCTCACTATTACAACAAACTAATAAATGCACCTAAAGCAAACTTGGAGCTTTGTTCCACAACTCAAAGAAAAAACAAGCACTCATTGGAAGTTTGCACCAAAAAAATCAACAAATGAGATCCTCCACCTAAAGTAGGTTTGGTGGTTTACACTATTGTCAAAAGGTAGCAATTTGCTTTTGATAATGGTGACCATACTTTTGACAATGCATCGGGATGCAAGTTGGATTCTACATAAGGAAAGCGGGTAAACTTTTCAACCATTATGAAGTTGATTCAGGACCCATCTGTTCTCCGAGGTAGAAGAGTTTTACAATTCTGAAAATGGTATTTGGAAGTAATCCTGAATTTCATTCGTTTTGTAAGAATTCATTTAGGTTATTTTAATGTTTAATAGTTTCTTGTCTTTGCATGCATGGAAACGAGATTGAGTTTTCTCAAGAAAAGAGCATCAATTTTTATTTTTTTTTTTCTATTTATTTATTTATTACGACCCTTTCAATATCATTTATGAGATTATTCATTCCTGTTCTGATAACAGAAGCTATTATCAAGGCCCCTTATATTTTAGATTCTTGTGGATTTTATTACTTGAACTACTCAGTGGATGTAACATATATTTGTTACACTTTTCAATTTGTACCATATTTCTTGAAGGCCCACTTTCTGAATTTCTAGTATGTTTGGAGATATACGAAGTTAAATTCACATTCTGTTTCCTGTTAGTAGTGCATTTATATGTATTCGGTCGGTAAATACAACGCGGAATATTAATTTGGTGCGGATCGAATATTAATTAATGACCGATGCTATTTCGATCAGTAATTTATCTCTAACGAGTCCATTATCGACCAAAGACATTCGGTATGTTTTCAGTCGTAACTTGATTACCGACCGAATTTTTAGAATATTTGATCGATAATCTCTAGTTTTATTATAGTGTCTTCGAGCACATATTTTCCCAGTAATACTATCGATTAATAATAATGGCGTATCTCAATTATGTAAAATATTAATTGTTTCAACTAATTTTCCCATTTGAAATTTTGGTTCCTGTAGGTTGGTTACTTAAAGATCATTGAAAAAACGGATATCTGAGTGTGTGAGTTCGAGTCCTTGAAGAAATTCATGGGTCCGTGAATTTTTTAAAAAAAAACTCGTAAATATATCATATGGCATGAAAACTACAAGGGGAGTGAGAAAACTTTAGGTAAACTTTAGGTATGTATATCATTACTCTTAAAAAAAATAACTTTTCATTTGGGAAATTGTTTCTTGTCATAATTTGGTTTCTGTAGGGAGGAGGGTCTTTGCCCTTTGGTGTTTTTTATTTTCTTCCCTTGTGCTCTACTTATCACTTGAATGTATATTTATTTGTAGGGATGCAATTTTCGCTCAAGAGTTTTTCAATTATTATTATTATTTTTAATGGGAATTAATAATAAACATTTGATGGAAAATTGAGCACCAGGTTGCTTTATTTATATTGGTGTTGTTTTATTTATATGTTGTATTTAATCTTTATTTCAAGTTCTAAAATGATGCATATTATTATAAATTTATACAGGGCCCACATTTTCTGCGGGTTGAACATATATTTTAGGTATTAATCTTGTAAATACTTCAGATCTTGTCATTTTATAATTTAAATGAGACAATTAATTTACATATATATAATATTTATACATCATTTGTTTGTTTCTCAGTTCTCAAGTAATATTTCTAATTCACTGTACAAGAGCTAATAGTCAGAGTTTGTATCATGAAACACAGTAAATAAAAAAAAAAATCATGAAATAAAAAACTTATAAAAATAAATCAAAATAAAATAACAAATAACAATAGACTCGATGGATGACTACTATTTAGGTTTCTCATTTTAATATGATATTATATTTTTATATTGTAATAGATTTTTTATTTTAATTTTATAATTTAATAATAAAAATATTAATTGTAGAGATTAGGTTAATTGTAGATAATTTAATAGTAAAAATATTAATTGTAGAGATTATGTTCAAAATTTATATGAGAATTAAGGTTGTCCTACATTCAGAAATTGTTATTTTGGAGAGATGATGGCTTTGGTACCATTAGAACAGGTGAAAGCTATTTAATAAATTAAATTTTGTATCATAAACCTACAATAAATAAAAGATTATTAATTTGATTTGCAAATCTAATCATTGATTGAATTTCTTTTACAGGTTGAGGCACAAGTTAATGAAGAATGCTAGAGTAGAGTGGGCTAAGTAAATATTATAATTAATATTTTGCCAATTTTGATGGTTTTGCACTCACCTTAGTCATTCCTCCATAAGAGTTTCCATAAGAGTTTCTAATCTCTCTTCATTTGCCAAAGTTTAAGAAAGAAATTATGATAGTTCTAAGTGGAGATTTAATTTGATCTAACAGTAATGGTGTTGAGCTCTATGAATTTTGTTTTAATAATTTATAATGAAATTTTTTAATAACATTGCTGTAAAAAATATCCCCAATAATTAGTCTTGGAAAGTGTTGACGGCTGTTTTTCGTTTCAGGGGTAATTTGGGAAAACCATTCCTCGAACAAACCTCCATTAATTGTGAATTTATTTGGTTTGTTGGGAACCAAATGAAAACTTGGCAAAAGATAGAATACACACAGATAAACAAAAGATTTAACGTTGTTCGACGAAATGGATCCAACCTACGTCCACGGACACAATGGAAAATGAAGCTTTTATTAGTGGCTCGGGTCTGACCAACCTCTTTTGTTTCTCTAGCTCGGGATTTTATCTCTCTATTACAAATTACAAGTGCTTGTAAATAAAATTGCTCAATCCTCTATAATGAACTCTCAACCCCCTTATATACTAAGACAAAATACATTGCTACGCTAACTTCGTGACATCACCCACGTTGCCAAGCCATTATTGCTTAGGCTCTCTTTCCCAATTACCCTACGGATTATAGCCCAGCCGTCTGACACCCCTACGACCTGCCACCTGAATCTCATTAAACCGTGCCACTTTTGGTAATTGCTATATGTTATGCCACAGTGCCAACCTGTATCTTATCCACTCTCATGCGATAGAGTGTGTCAGTCAATAAACTTACAATTCTATTATGTCTCATCAGCCACTGGCCTACTTCTATTCTTATCAATTCTTGGGAGACTCAAACCTCCGTTCAGGGCTTATGTCGTCCAAACTTGAATATAATGTCATTACCCTGACCTACCTCCTCGGGTTAGCAAGTTGAGATGATCGACTGCAACGATCGACCTGTCCCATCAAGTCAGGGTCGGTGTTAAGACATTTACTTTCCTCACTCTACTAGGTCGGGTCGGACTTCACGGATGCTCAAATACTGTCGATTCTGATGCTTTTATGTCAGGTCGGGTCTAGTTCTTCTCTCATATCCTTCTGCGCCTCAGGCTCGGGCCATTTCATCTGACCTCTCATCCTCACAAGGACATTGGACATCCATTTGTTTAAGTGCAAATCTCATTATACCCCTCTTCAAGCTTCAGAATTTCCCGGGGGAGATAATCACCATCAATAGACAGTTTGTGAAAATATATCTTAAAATCTAATAATGTTTTAATTGTTCAAGTCAACTCTATAATAATACAATAAGTTAAGCCTTATTCAGCTAATCCTGGAGTATATATATAAAAATTCGAGATCTAGTGATATAACACAAGATCTTCTAAAAATAGAACAAGTATTAGAATATACTGCTTCACCATTTTTTATTTTTTATTTTTTGCTTTTACAAATGAAATCAATGTCTCAAATTTTATAATATATAGTCTGCTAATGTGATATTATGTGTCTAAGTATAAGCAGGACCTACAGGATGTATGAAAATTTTGTAATAATAAGAACAAATTCTTAATTATTCATTTCTGTTTAAATTTATTTAATTAGCATCTATTCACTATTCTTACTTTTTTTTTTTTGGTCTCGGAGTATAAACGTGACAATGAGCAGCATTTAGAATGAATTTGGCTGTTCACAAAGCTACATGAAATCAACCTCAACTAATAAATGTAACACTTAAGGAAAATCAAAAATCAAAGGAGCTCTTACAAATAAATCATTAAAATTGTATTGATTTCTTCTTTTAAAAAGGATCCAATTTTTAAATTCCGAATTCCTATTAGATTCGGAATCCAATCTTTGACATTTACATCACAGTCCCATGAACTATAGTGGCAATTTATCATTTGCCCTTATCATTTGTATTTTGACTTCATGTTGATAATGATTGTAAATTATGAAAATCGTTTACAAGGAACGTGACTTGATGGTGTAGGAATCAGAACTCATTTTGAGATTCTGATTTGAATACAGAGAGTGTCTTTTTTATAAGAACCTGAGATATCAGAGGTTTTACCTACTCCACTTAAGCTCGAAGGATTGATTTGACGACGGATTTCCAATGATTTCAAAAAAAAAAAAAAAAAAAATTTATGAAATCCAGAGATTTCTACCTTTTGCGATATACCTGAATTTTAAGGGCTAAATAAAGTGAAATATTTCTTCAGGTATTTTGATTATTATTATTTTACTTTTTTTTTATTACTTAGAATTATTATATTATTGTTATTTTACTCGAATCAAACATGGATCATCTACAAGGCTCATAATGGAATAATAGCAATGCAAATATGCAATAACAAGGACTCTGGGAAATGGAGAATCCAAAGGACTACTCACTCACATCTCACAATCCAGAATTACTAGTAACCTAATAAAAATAATATAAATGAAAATAGAACTAGTTAATTTACACAGTACAAACAACAAGGAGAAAGGGGAAGCTTAAAAAAAATGAAAAATATCCGACAAAATTGCTCAAGTCTACAGCTCAGCTTACCTTACAGGTTCCCCAGATTCAGTCGCATCGTTTCCAATATTCTTATCAGAAACTGAATCGTGCTTCTCCTTCTCTTCCAATAAGCTCTTCTGGTGCAACTCATGTTTCAGCTTCTCAAGTTCACGATCCTTCTCTTCGAGCTTTTCTCGTAAGATAAGCACCTGAAAGGAAATGCTTTCAGTGTAAAAATAATAAACCTACTTCTGAACTCCATTTTGGGTATTTAAATTCAGACGCAAGGCATTCAGCGGTAGAAGTTTAACAAATCACACAGCTACAGGGCCATTTCTCTAAATCAGGATCCAGGTTTGCATAATGTGCCAGGCAACAAAGCTCTTTTTTTTAATCAACAACTGATCGGACGGACAGGATGGTCTAAATAGTTTTTCCTGATTAAGTTTACATATATAGATAGTTTCCTACCACGGGATCCAAGGACTTGACTTGGAAATTATATGTAAACATAAATATGATAGATTCATAGAAATATAAAGCGCACACAAGTAAATATGCCATCAAACCAATGATACAAAAGTTTGAGAATTTTTGCAGTTCTTGAGTATCGATGTGTGATTCAACCTTGACTCTTGGCAATCAGCCTCGAAACTATCTTTGCTTGCTTCGACTTTCTAACAAGATATTGTATCTCTATCAACAAATTAGCGCTGAAATTGAAACTTTCCTATTAGTTCTAAACTCTCATTACTCTTTCTGATTTCATTTACAATTAGACAAGTTATCAGTGCATTAAGCTGCCTAGTTGTGAAACCTTGGGTATGCTATGTTTAATTAAAGTAAATTAAAAAAAAAAATGGACAATAAATGGGAAGAATGATACCATTTCATTTGATCTTTCTACATCATCCGTCAGCCCCTCCATTTGTTTGTAGAGTCCTGCAAGCAACAGCATAAAAATGATCAAAATGGATGATTTATTACAACAAAAATTTTGTGCCACTAACCTTCAAATTGACTTCTAAGTTCTGTTTTTTGAGATTTTTGTAAAGCAAGTTTCAATGACAATTGATGCGTCTGCAGACCAAACATTCAGAAAGATATAATAAGTTAGAAAACCGGGTAAGGTCTCAGAAAAGATATGTCGAAATTTCTTCAACAATTATAGAATGCATCTCTGAATTTATTTATGCATTCAATCACATAGGATTGCATTTCAAATTTTAGTACATTCAACAAAAATGTAATATCAACATATAACCATAGTAAGTAGTAAACATGTTTCTGATCTATTTCAGGATATGGCATGTTCAAGAACGGACTTCAAAGCTTAATTTACCTCACTAAAAAGTAAAAACCGTACCAACCACACTCTTTTTCGCTTTTATAGACACATGCCATCATTTTGACATGCATATGCATGAAAATAATACTTCTTGTGGAAGCAAAATAAATTACCATTAAAGAGATAAATAAACAAATCCATGAAAGAATCACGCTGAAATAATGTGATAAAACAATAAAAATAATATTAATAAAAGCAAGTTTTCTAAAGAGAATAAGCGAAGTTTAAATACCTCTCCTTCCTCATTTTGACAACCAATCTCGTCATTTTCCTCTTGCAAGGTTTTACACTTTGCCATCAATGCTTTCCCCATCTTGCTATTTGGAGTAAAAGAAACAGCGGCTATATTTTCCTCCAGTTCCTTCACTTTTTTGTCCTTCTCCTCAACCAAATTCTAGTATTGTGGAATCAAAGAGACCATTAACATGATGAGCAAATGCCAAATAGCAGACAAAAGCAGCACTCAGGGAGGTTCAAATTTTTTGAATGCAGCTACCACTCAGATAGTAGTGAAAAGAGCAACAAAACAAAAGATACGTGCATGACAAGGCAGCAAAAAAATCATTATGAATTTCTCAGTGTGACATGAGTGCCACATGCTACATAAGTTTATTGAAGCAAACTTTTCAAAGCATTTCCTGACTTTGAGTGAAGTGATTTTTAAACGTATTCTTTTTAGCAGCCAAATGGCTAAAGCTTGCAGTATCTTCATTATTATAAAAAGTTAAAAGCAACAACAATATTTCATAAAACTTAATTAGTGATTTTTTCCATCAATAATCATCAAAGAAAGCAGAAACTTGAGCCCATAAAGCTAAAAGCGCAATTCTCATCAGTTCCCTACTGTCTCTGGCCCTTTAGACATCCTTCAACTTCTTTCTTTCCATTAAAACCACATCCAGATGCCCAAAAAAAAGATTTGGGAAGGGGTGGGTGTGTTCCACATTATCACATATACACAGAGGATCAACCAAGGGTTTGCTAGCAAGTGGCTATAATGCCCCACATTACACAAAAATTTCAAATAAGTTACTCCAATGGTAACTACAGCATTAAAACTACCCAACCTGGTTAAAATAAGGTAACACATACATGTAACTTGACAGCAAAATTTAAATAGCAATCATAACTTTTAAGTACAAACCTTCAAACGTCTAAATTCTTCATGAATTGCTGGATCTAATAGTAACCTCCTTGCCTACCAAATAAAAAAAATCACCAGCGAAAAATCAGCCGTATGAAGATCATTAAAAAAAGGAGAGCAATTAAATTCAGCCTTTTTATTGGTCTATATAATTTTATTAAGATAGCATGACAGAAAACACATCCCTTTAACAGTTTCCTATCAAACAATAGAGAGGAAAATAAACATTATAACTTTATAGTTTATTCTATATAAACATCCAAGCCAAATACCACAAAGACGAAAAGCCAAAACAATAAAGTAACTGAAATTAAGTAATCTTTCAATTTCATAAATATGGCATACCATATATATATAATACCTGCATCAATGGTGGCTTAAACTGAGCCTTCAAATCTCGAACTGCAGACTGGAAAGTAAGATGCAATCAGTGTCAGGTAAGAATAACATCAATTGAGTCTATAGCAAGCAGTATAAAGCCTAATAAAAGAGAAAAGTTCAAAATCATCACATACTACTGAAAACAAAAAGGAAAAATGCCTCAAGTTACAAGTAGCTAAACTCTAATACCAATGTCTAACCAAGTACAAACCTATTATTAATTCAGGGAAAGATAGAAAATTAATTCAATTTGTTGAAGTCTCACGCAGTAACCTATGCATCTCCAGAATAATATCAATTTTAAAACGTGCATTTGATCAGTTTTTCCTACTGTAAGACTTTATCTTCAATTTGCTTGGAACCCAAGGACCCAGCCTACACGACAATCTGCACTTAAAAGGGATTGAAGAAAGCTACAAGTAATTCTCACTCTACTTTGCGCATAGTTGCTGGAGAGCTAATTCTCTGGTTGAGGTGCCCTAGTGCTCATTGAGGAGTTCAGGTAAAATGAAACCATGACAAAAGAATCTTTCATGTGAGGTTCAAAAGACCCATTCCTCTTTCTAATTAATATTTAATATATTCCCACAAAGAATTACGACATGAAAAAATAATATGCATGTTAACGGTTAACAATACTTAAAGAATTGACATGTCAACCAAAAGAGAGGGAAAAAAGAAGAAACAAATGAAAGTCTCACCTTCAACTCGGCAATCTCCTGTTCTCGTTTTGCAAATGTTACAATGAATGCAGCCTCCTTTTTCTTTGCTTTTTCTAGCTGATAATAAGAATAAGACAATGACGAAATTATGCATGTAAATATGCCTTCTCACATTACCTGTTGAGGGTACAAAATAAATCAAAAAAATAAAATAAAATAACCTGTTCCTTCAGCATCTCTTCGGAGGATTTTAGGGTCTGAAGATAATTGATGACTAATCTAGGTTCTACATAAAATAGAATATAGAAATCAATTGTCTAAAACATATATACAGAACTTATGATACGATTACCAAGAAATGAATTTCAAAATGAGCAGGTACAACAATCCGTGAAAAGGCTAACCAGGAGATGTCCCAACAGGTACATAGAGCTCGTTCTGGAATGAAGAATGCCACTTCTGAATATCTGATTTTGCAGCTTCAAGTTCCGACTGGAAACACAGCCATAAGGCCATCATTCAATAACACAATAAAATTTTGGGAGGCAGAATGAAATCTTCAAACTTAAAAATCCAATGAAAGATAATTGCAATTATAGAACACTTGTTATACAATCCAACAAGAAATTTGTACAAGTTTGATGACATGCAAAACTAACACAAACTTGAAGCTGCAATGGCCCCAATGTAAGAGAATCATGTAGAAGATATTCCAGAAAGGCCTAGCTAAATTTAACAGAATCTAAGAGTGATTATTTGAGAGGCGGCATCCCAAGTTTGAACACTCAACCAAACACATCCCTATAGGATTGCATGGACTAGGTGATACGAAACCCGCTAGGCCAAATCCTAGGAAACCCGAAACCATTGCACATGCCCCAAGAACTTTAATCTTTGGTTTTGTAAGGACAAAACCCCTTCCAAGATCAGCAAGCAACCCCGAGAAAACCCGTTCCTTGAAACCACAATTGTATCTCGAAGAGACCCTGCCAGCCAGTTGGACACCATAAAGAGAGCCACCTCTTTGATAAGTCATGTTCCTAAGAACTTTAAGAGAATATTACTCATCTCTTAAAGAAGTGGCCTAAGCCAACTAATTTTATTCAATTCAATAATCTATCATTCTCTCTATTATAAAATGACGCCAATATGGCTTTTAAATAGAAGAAAATAAGGTATCCTAATACAATAAAACTACTCAAGTCTTATTCTAACCTAATAAAGCCCTATGCCTATTTAAACTATTTAAACTAAGTCCAATCAGAAAAATTTCGAAAAATGACATGTAAATACATTGAAATGAAGCTCATTATACAAATTAGGCTTTTTACAAAGGAATATTGACTAATCAATAGATCCAATTAGATCAGACACATCGCCAATAGAAATAAGCCCAAACAAAACCTTGAATTGTGCCCATTTGAAGATGCTGAAGAAGCCCAATATGGATCATATCACGAGGACAACCACGTATTAAATTCAACATTATAAAGAAGACACAACACTAGGGTTTCATGCATTATTTTCCTTCTAAAGGATATCTGATACGTCTTCGATAGGAAAAATTTACACTAATTGAAGAAGAAAAAAAAGATTTACAGACCTTAAGAATAATTTCAAAGACTGACTTTCCATGTGAAAAGCCCAATATGGATCATATCACCAGGACTACCACATATTAACTTCAACATTATAAAGAAGGCACAACACCAGGGTTTCAAGCATTATTTTTCCTTCTAAAGGTATCTGATACATCTTCGATAGGGAAATTTACACTAATTGAAGAAGAAGAAAAGATTTACAGACCTTAAGAATAATTTCAAGACCGACTTTCCATACGAAAAGATCCCCACACTAAGTGAGATTGTAGTTTTAAATTTTAATCCTCAATTTTATATTTGTATCCCTTAATATTAATGTATGCAACTTGATAGCTTCTCAAGGACATATAGACATAGTTCACCAAAAAAATAAAACACACATACATTTACAGAGTGTTGAAACAAATAAATATATCTATTAATAAAAAAATACATACTTGGCATGTTGCAAGTGTGTCCCTACAGTTCTGAAGGCTGCAAAAGAAAACCCCAAGAAACAAAACAGATGAGTATTTAAAAATACCGACTGACAATCACTACTAGTCGATGAGAATCTAAGCATTATTTTAGGATTTTACAAAACCTCTCACGAAGAGACAAAATCATCCCAGTAGCAACTCCAGGAGCAGTTTCTTCCACTTTTGAATAAGTCTGTAATAAGAGCAAACAAAACATTGACACACAAAGTTAAAAGTCCAACTCAGAATTCAAAAACAGTAAGCACAACTAATCAATTACGTAAAATGGAGCTTATGAGGTTATAAAATCAGCTTTAATTTCAATTTTCAAGATTTCAAAACATTTCACCGACTGCTACCCAAAAAAAAGTTCCATACATAGCTCTAGTACACCAAAAGCAGTGTTCTAAAATGCGCTAGGCATTAGTCGGGCGGCGACCCAGCGCCTAGCGCCTAGTCGGGGCCTAGGCGGGGCCTAGACGGTTAATCGGAAATTGAGAATTCTATAATTAGGTTTAAGATTTGGTATGATTTGGAGAAATCAATCATAGATAAATGTTATTTGAGTAATGGCTAATATTTATAAATGGTCAATTTGATGAGAAACTAATAAAAATAGAAAAAAGATTAGATTTTTGAAATTAGGATTTATACTCTGAATTGAGATTTTTTTCAAATTGATGAGTCAGAGAGTTAATTTTGTAAAATTAAGGTTATGGTTAGGATTGGGGTGTGAAATTCGACTGGAAAAAGCAATTAATTTCGAATTCTGGGTCGGTTTGTTGACGGTTATTTTTTCATTCCAAGTATAATATGAGAAATTAATTCTCGAATAAATCTCCATCAATAATGAATTTATTTAGTTAGTAGGGAACCAAAATGAATTTAGCAGGCAAATAAGAAAAACACAACGTTTACGTAGTTCGGTAGAGAGTGACTCCAACCTATATCCATGGGAGAAAGATGATGTATTTCATTAATGCTCGAGGTCAAGACAAACCCGATCTATAATAGAGAAATGAACTTTCTAAGTGATATTACACGTCGGGTCTTATACTAGCTCGGTACAATTCACTCACTTGGTTAGGTAACCGACCAATTTTCTCTCTTTTTAAGCTCTTATTTTTTTTTACAAGTTATGAAATGCGGAATTTGCTAATCCCAAACTATGAATCTTCAACTCTTTTATATAGGCTTTCAAATTCACTCATGGAAACATGAATCATAAACATATATAAATGGACTACAAGCTTATGAAATGTAAACTGTAAACGTGAAACTTAACTTACGGAACATAAGACAAACTTATATAACATAAATCATGTTTTGCAAATCAAAGTACATATGTCGTAAGTAAAGTATATCACGATGTAAATGACATGAATCATAAATGTGAAAACATTCACTCATAGAACCGACGTTCAAATGTCTACGTGCTCGAATGGGACTGAAATGATCCTCCTGCGTGAAATCTATCATGTATTCAAGTACTGTTAGCTTACTCGAACATTACAATGCTAAATATGCACGTGAATAATTTGTGTACCCATGAAAATTTTAGACATCTATTAATAACCTAAGTCATACCAAGGCATCAACACAAAGTGCCCAAGCTAACATATCTATGCAACACATGAAAATTGATTCATTTCATCATAATTTTTACATTATCAAACCTGAAAATTCAAGGATTCATAAACCCCCAAATTTGGGCCCCTGACCCATTTCCAAATTTGTTAATTCCAACCAAATTTAATACATAATCCATCATAATATCATTTCTAGCATGAATAATCTCTTAATTAAACACGAATTCAACAATTCATGCAAATGAAATTTAACCCAAATTCTAAGGTTTACTTGACCCATCCATAGAATTTGATTCAAACCATACACATATCATGTCACTAATCATCTATATAAGCATGATTAACTTGCTAATTGTGTAAAATTATAAGAAATGAACATAGGTCATAAATGGGTTCAACCCTAATATGAAATATCCATGATGAAATGAAAACAAAAATTAAAATTAAAGATGGGGAACTTATTTGCTTCCATTGATGCGTGAAAATGCATGAAACTCAAGCTTTGGGCTTGATTTGAAGCAAAAAATGGTAGAAGGAAACAAGAGGGAATAGAATGTGAAGAAGAAAATGAAGTGAAAGTGGTTTATATAAACACAGAGACCGGTGGGATGGAATGCCAGATCCATAATACATGTCAAAGTACATAGCCACTGGTATGCTGGTTCCAGTGGCCATGTTGAAGGTTCTAGATCACTAGTATGTTGGTATTGTGACCGATATATCGGTCATACAATAAAAATGAAGGCAATAATTCTAAATGGTTGTGGACTTAAATCAGAAATGATTATAAAATGCTCATGATCCTGTAACATCCCTAATCCGGGAGATGCTACCGGCAGAGAATAGACCGTATTAATCCTCTAAGCCTCTAACTTTCTAACTATGAACAACATTGATACTTTTTTCTCAAACATAATCTCATGTTTGGGACCATTGCCCCAAACCCATGTCATAGAATGTAAAACAATACACACAACTAAATACTCAACATCATTTATCTTAACAACTTTATATAAAATACTTATACATAACTTTACTTTACAAATATCTGGAACTAGACTTTATTCGACATGACCGGATTCTATCACTGACTTGACCTGGTGGACCAACTTTCTGTTAGGGTTGGTGCTCAGAGTGCCAATCCGGATCGTATTCATTTCCGATTCATGAATACGAACAATTTCCTTTTCCATAATATTACTTATTTATGATTATACTGTTAGTGTCTCTAAGACATGCCCAAGATCCTAAACATGATTTTAGTGTGAATAATCGAGTAAAAGTTGCGGAATACTTACATTGATTTGGTGGAAATTTCAAAATCTCCTTTGAAAGAATGAAGCTCCAAGCTTTATATTTGTTGTTACAACTCTTGGGTGAGTTTCCCTATCACCTTAATCAACTCTCCAAGTGCTAGCTTGCAAGAAATTTTGAAACAAAATTTCTCTAGGAGAAGAGAAGGTCATGACAATGAGAGAAGAAGATAGAGGAATAGTGTTGTCTTACAAAACTTGGTAGTTGTGTTGTGTAAAGGATGCCTTAAATATTTGCCAACTACTCACATCACCTTTTGGCAAGTTGATGTAAGTCAAGTGGGTCCTACCACTTTTAAATTCCAATTTAAGTTGGCTTGTCCAACACACAACTTAGCTTGGGCCCGGGTTCGTTTAATTCCGAATTAAATAAATTTCCCGTCGCTACATAATTAAATCCAATTTAATTAAATAATTATGCCTCGCAAAATTATTACGATAGTCGCTTACGAATTAATTCCAAATTAATTCGTTCACTCAAATTAAAAATCCAATTTTAATTCCGTATTGAAATCCAATTTCAATTAATATATCCGATATATTATTTTAGCCCAAATAAATAAATTAAATAGAAAAATCTAATTTAACTATTAAATTTATTTTATCATTAATTCCAAATTAATCGTGTTTCTCTTCTAGATGAATTTAATCCCAGATAAATTCTTTCCGCAATTAATCCCAGATTAATTTTCTCTCTCATAATTAATCACAGATTAATTCAGTTCGAGTCAAATGTCATTGGTGGATCTTTGGGAAGCTACCCAAGAGATTCATGGATATGTTGGCAGTAAATATGATTATCGGACTATTCGAACACGTGCGTACCCCGTAACACGTTCTTACCGATTTACAAGACATGGTTGGCTTCTAGCAAAACACTGTGCCTACCCAATTCTCCAGAAATATCCACCGAGGAATATTATCTCTATCAGGCGTAGTAATACTATGTA
>SKCR01000473.1:0-29140 GCA_019454045.1 Zanthoxylum bungeanum | reverse complement strand
TAATGACAAGTGATGTGATGGTTGATGTCACATGTGGGCCCCACTTAATTCCGAATGCGAGTGGGCCCGCAAACACTCCCGGGCTCGGGTTCGATAATTCCGAATTAACGAACTTCCGTTGCGACGTTATTTAAATCGAATTTAATTAAATAATTGTGCTAGCATAATTACTATTCATGTCGCTAATGAATTAATTCTAAATTAATTCTTTTGCCCGAATTAAAATCTCATTTTAATTCCGCGTCGAAATCGAATTTCGTTTAATATATCGAATATATTATTTTAACGATTAATTCCAATTAATCTTCTCTCTCTTCACAATAGTACTTTATCCAAGATAAAGTCTCTCCGCAATTAATCCCAGATTAACTAAGTTCGAATCATACGTCATCGGTGAATCTTCGGGAAGCGACCCAAGAGATCTCTGGATATGTTGGCAGTAAATACGGTCGTCGGACTATCCGAACACGTACGTACCAAGTACTACGTTTTTACCGATTACAAGACAAGGTTAGCCTCTAGCAAAACGCCATGCCTACCCAATTCTCCAGAAATATTCTTACTGGAATATAAGATCTATAACAAGGCGTAGTATACCGTAGTATAGTGTATAGCAGTCCAGTATCGGATGATCAATGTAAGGCCTGGGGCTGGAGATGTGTCTGCCCCGTACGATACATATATCGGACATCAAGCAACTAGTCTCTTTGAATCGGATAATCCTGACCTTGTCATATTATCCCGATGGTTGCAACCATATAGAAAACTAGTTCTGTATCCTGCGCGATCATCATCTCCATATGTCTGAAGTGATACTTCCGTCTTGACATCACATCCAATACACTACGATTCCTGATAAACCTAGAAGAGGTGTACACAGAACCTGTTAAGCCCCCTGAACGACCAAAACTAAAGTCTACCGATTGTCGCAAGTACTAGCGATGCAAGTCTCAGGTTAAGACATATGCACCTACCCTGAAGCGGACTCCCATAGACACGCAGACATACTACCAATGGGATTCCGCGGGGTCTATCCATAGCGAAGCTGTTTTCCGTACCATCGGTGTAAAACACAACCTCCTACCGCACTTGCATAAGTATCCTATACTTAAAATATGAGAACTATGCCGTTGTGCCCTCACAACACGCACAAGTGCAGTACTAGTCTATTCCGCATTATCGATGTCCAATCTCGATAATACTACGACTAGGGATATTTAATGATTAAAACTTTATCGATTGATACTGTCTCATATCATCTCAATCCGGAAATAATCATAGGGACTTTTACCATTATATATCAAAGTAAAAAATTACAAAATGGTAAAAGGCAATTTCATTACTACATAGTTAATTTTGTACAACAATACAACATCATTTACAAAATAGTGACGCTATGGGTCATAACTGTCTAACACTAGGTACGTACGTGTTCGGATAGTCCGACGACCGAATTTACTGCCAACATATCCGGGGATCTCATGGGTCGCTTCCCGAAGATTCACCGATGACGTATGACTCGTACTTTATTAATCTGGGATTAATTAATGAAGCGAGAAAAGAAAATTAACTGGATTAATTACATAGATATTTTATCTGGGATAAAATATCATTTAAAGAGAGAGAATGATTAATTTGGAATTAGTCGATAAAATAATATATTTGATATATTATACGAAATTAGATTTGACGCCGAATTAAAATTTGATTTTAATTCGGGCGAAAGAGTTAATTTAGAATTAATTCGCTAGCGACGTGAATAGTAATTTTGCTAGGAAAAATTATTTATTGAATTTGATTTAATACGTCGCAACAGAAAATCCGTTAATTCGGATTAGCGAACCCGAGCCCGGGAGTGTGTTGCGGGCCCACTTGCATTTCGAATTCAAGTGCGGCCCCCACGTCACATCACGCGTCACATCACTCGTCATTCATGTGAGGATATCTTGTCACTTTGAGTGATTGACAACCGGTCACTATTCATGAGTGATGTGAGTATTTGGAAGGCATTTATTGCCATTTTGGCTCCAAATTTTGGTTTGACTTTTTGAAAGTCTAATACCAAAATTTAGGTAACACTTTTGGATAAGTTCATTTTAGGTTTTGGAAACCAAAACGTAATCAACACACTCTCATCTCTCTTTCTTCCTCACAATCGGCCAAGGGCCAATTTCTTCCTCTCTTGGCTAGGCCGAAAATTACAAAGAAGGAATGGAAGATTTGTGGCAAATCTTTCCTATGCTAGCACATGAAGGGTCATCCGAAGGTGATAGGGAAACCAACTTGTGAGCTTGCAATCACCAAATAAAGCTTGGAGCTTGAAGACACACTTGGAGCATCCATGGAGGTGGTGACCGAAAATGGAGGAGGACAAAAACAGTCCACTGCCGAAAGCTTAAGGAAGGGAGAAAAGTTTTTGTTGTTCCTCGCATCGCATAACCTATCAATGTAAGTAGGATTCCGCCATGCTTCTTTGTTGTATTCACACTTGTTTTATGCTTGAAATCGATCTTGGGACTAACCTAGAAATCCAAGAATCACCTAATAGAATTTCTTTCTTCTATTTTATCTCTTGTTCAAGTGACTTTTAGTGAGAAGAATATGCAAGGAATAGGAAGAGAGAGGAATAAAATTATAGTGTTTGCTTAAAGAGAGTAAATGAAGAAGAAAGAGAAAAAATTATGGTATTCTTGTGTCCAGTGGTGGCTGCTCCTACTGGCCCCACAAAACTTTGATAATTTTTTTTTTAATTTTATAATTTATTATATATATATATCTATATATATATATATAATTTATATATATATTACAAGAAGTCAATTTTTCCCAAAAGCCAATTACAAAACCTCACTCCATCAGCCCCAATTTATAGTCAGATTCACAATGACATCAACTCAATTTGCCCTAATTTAAGCTCACCGACATCAGCACCAATTTTCCACAGAAAATTGCAAATAGAAAAGCAATAAGGCGGAATTGCAACTCTTCTATCTGCAGCTTTTTCATTTTTCACTTATTAACAACTATCTCAGAGTAAGTTTCAGTTGAATTTATTTAATCCATTTGATAAATTATCGTTGCTCTGTTACAAAAACCTCTCTAAAATTATATATGTTTTAAACTTAAAATAAGGATTTGATAGAACCTGCAAATCAAACCCATAAATATTAGATAGCCAGGAAGGAAGTAACCATGAACATATGTTAGACATATCAATTGACACTAGAGAATAAAGAGAAATAATTGAAAGCAGCGGTTAGAGAGAAATAATTGAAAAGAATATCAACAAAAAGAAGAAAGAGAATTTTATAGAAAGACTATTGAGAAGTTGATATCCAGAATCCACCTAAAAAAAACTCTATTTAAAAGGGAAAGAAACCAAACATATCATGAAAATCGACAAAGAAACATTAATCCATCACTAAGGATCAGGTCAAAAATTATAGTAAAAAATACAACTCCACAGTCCACACCTAAGGCATAAATGGTTTGCTCATTTCAACATTTCCTTAATAAATGATAGATTTATAATTTATCAGACAGATTAAATATGGATTTTATGTTTGTATTATTAAACTTACAATTTATGAATATAATGTTATAGAAATTTATTCACTAAAATTTAATTATATTAGATCTATTAATGTTTTTTTTTTATATCACTTTTTTTTTCTAATAAACTAAAAATTTAATTTTGAAATAACTATGTAGAAATATTTGAAAAAAGTATTAAAACTTTCATTATCAACCAATGATAGTTCAAAAAAAAAAAGTTTCAAGATCTAATAAAAATCCTAGACAATCTTTGGTTAGGAAGGAAGAGTGCTATGTTGCACACATAGCCCTCAAGGCTAAGGACAATCAAATGTGATACTTTGATAGCGGATGCTCCAAACACATGTGGGGAGATAAAGCTATGTTTATTTCCCTCGAAGAAAACATGATTGGCAGTGTTACTTTTGGTGATGGGGAAAAACACCAATTATAGGAAAATAGAGAATCGTTTTGCCTGGACTACCTATTCTTGATGACTGTAAGCACTGCATTTTTCCATATAAGTCCCGATGATGAGCCTCGTGCGGAGGCACTACCTTTTAAGTTGCGGAATTCACGGGAAACAGACGTCGGAAGGGAAAATTCAAGGATTAGTACCTTGTTGGATTTAATTCGTTTGCTTAGCCTCGGGTTTGCTCATCGAACCTCTGTTTTAACTATTGGCCTTGGCCCGAAACCCCCGCAAGCCACACTTCCTTGGCCCAAAACCTCCGCAACCAAGCCCACCAAAAACACTAAGCCCACAAAACCCAACCAAATCACACACCAAGCCCACCAAGAGACTACCCCACGCCTTTCCCACAAAAGTCTCCCCTCCACCAAACAAACCCCATGCCCATTGACTCCAATTCGCCTCACACCCCATTTTCAACAAAGCCACCTCATAATTAATATCCTCCCACCAAGTAAAAAGACACAACACATCAATCCCTTTACCATTTTCAACAAAGCCACCTCCTAATTAATAGCCTCCACCAATAATAGTCCACCCAATTAATGCACCAACATTTGCCTATAAAAAGGACCAAAAATCCAACCAATCTCCCCCTAAGGTATTCATGCCCAAGCACCATCAAGCTCCTCTCCATTGCCGTAACAAACAACCAGTGAACTGCCCTCAATCTCACGCACAAAACAGCCCTCAACCAGCCCCTCCTTACACGCTTAAACTGTTGGACAATTATGACCCATATCATCACTATTTGTACAGAACATGGTTTTGTTGTACAAATTAACTATGACAAATGAAATTGCTCTTTTATCATTTGTAATTGGATTATCAAGATACATAAATGACAAAAGTCCATATGTTTAGTACCAGATTAATAAGATATGAGACAATATTAATCCACTAAGGTTTAATCATTAAAACATCCATAGTCGTAGTATTATCGAGATTGGACATCGATAATGCGGAATAGACTAGTATTGCACTTGTGCGTGTTATGGGAGCATAACGGCATAGTTCTCATATATTTTGGGTATTGGATACTCATGCAAGTGTAATAGGAGGTTGTTTTTACCGATGGTACGGGAACAACTTCGCTTTGGATAGACCCCTCGGAATTCCATTGGTAGTACGACTATGTGTCTATGGAAGTCCGAATCAGGGTAGGTGTATTTGGTCTTAACCTAAGACTTGCATCGCTAATACTTGCGACAATTAATATACTTTGGTTTTGGTCGTCCGGGGCTTTAACAGGTTTCGTGTACGCCTCTTCTGGGTATATTGAGAAGCGTAGTGTATTGGGTGTGATGTCAAGACAGAAGTATCACTTCAGTCATATGGAGATGATAGTCACGTATGATACGGAACTGGTACTCTTCTATGTTGCAGCTATCGGGATAATATGACTAGGTCATGCTTATCCGATTATAGAGACTAGTTACCAGAGATATGATATGTGCTTCCTACGGGGCAGACACAATTCCAGCCCCAAGCCTAGCACGTGACATCTGATACTGGATCGCAATACGCAATACTACGTATGCTACTCCTGATATTGATTACATATTCCTTTAAGAATATTTTTGGAGAATTGGGTAGACACGGTGCTTTGCTAGAAGCCAACCATGTCTTGTAAATCAATAAAAACGTAGTACTAGGTAAGTACGTGTTCGGATATCCTGGGATCTCATGGGTCACTTCCCGAAGATTCACCGATGACGTATGACTCAGACATAATTAATCTGGGATTAATTATAAGAGAGAGAAAATTGATCTAGGATTAATTGCAGAGATATTTTATCTGGGATAAAATATTATTTGAAGAGAGAGAGCGATTAATTTGGAATTAATGATAAAATAATATATTTGATATATTATACGAAATTAGATTTCGACGCGGAATTAAAATTGGATTTTAATTCTGGCTAACGAATTGATTTAGAATTAATTCGCGAGCGACGTGAATAGTAATTTTGTTTGGCATAATTATTTAATTAAATTTGATTTAATTACGTCGCAACGGAAAATTCATTAATTCAGAATTAGCGAACCCGAGCTCGGGATGTGTTGCGGGCCCACTCGGATTTTGAATCAAGTGGGGCCCACATGTCACATCACATCGTCATTTAATCAACTATATGTTGATGGAAGTTGGTAGGTGATTGTGTGTTAAACACACAAGCGTGATGGATTGAAAGACATATATAATTTTTTATTACATTTGGTATATGACTTTCATTTTGGTAATTAAATCAAATAACACAACACATCTTCTCTCCCTCTCCCCTTCTCACGGCAACAAGATATTTTTCTCTCATGGCCGAGAGTTACACAAGGGGGAATAGAAAAATTGTTGCAATTTTTTAATGATGCTAGCACATACAAGGAGTCTCACAAAGGTGATAAGGAAACCCATTCATGATCATGGAATCAACAACAAAGCTTGGAGCTTGGATTGAAGACCAAATGCAAGGGCTTGGCCGAATACATCAAGGAGGAAAAGCTTGGAGCAACTTCTCAAGGGCAAAAGTTTTGAACTCTCCGCCAACATCCAACCGATTAAAGTGAGTATTTCTGCCATCTTACTTTGCGTATTCACACATTTCATTGCTTAATTTGATATTGGTTTGACCTAGAAAACCAAACAATGGTACCATAGCGGTTATTAAGCATGAAATTGAAATTAGGGTAAAATTTGGGTAAAATTGATTTGAGCATGATTTGATAAAATTGATTGTTTGAGTATGCTTGAATAATGATAACTTAGAGTTATGCATGATCAATTTGATGAAAATTGAATTAGATTAATTTTTCCCCAAATATTTGACTTGGCTAAATGTACTAGTGCCCTAATGTCATGGTATTTTTTATTCTTTTGATCATTAGATGAGTTGAAAGACATGGGATAAATTGATTTAGGATTTAATTAGATTGAAATCGAAATCGGATTTAAAAATCCCTATAATTACCGTGAGCTTCATGTTGGATTTTTACGGTCCCGAGGATCGAATAAAGCGATGAAACATAAGTGCGAATACATCAAAGAAGTTGCGGAATACTTACATTGAGCGGTTGAGGCGATGCGACGAAGAACAAAAACTTTTCTGCCCTCCTTGGAAGCTCACGGCAGTGCAGTTTTTTTGTCTCCAAGAATTGCTCCAAATTTGGCCTTGGAAGATCTCAAGCTCCAAGCTTTGTGATGTGTATTCCAAGCCCACGGGTGGGTTTCCCTATTACCTTCGCAAGACTCTAAAGCATGCTAGCACTCGGTAATTTTTGCCACAAAAATCAACTAGCTTCTCCTATTCATTTTTCGGTGAAACCAGAAAGTTTGAGGAAGAAAATGGCCTTGAAGCCGTGAGAGAGAGGAAGAAAAATTGAGAGAAGTGTGTGTGTTAGGTTGTTGTAAGAATAAATGTATCTAATACACAAAAAATAGAAAAGTCAAATACCAAATAATCAAATATGGTAAATGTCTTTCAAAAGTCTAACTTGAGTGTCAAACACTCTTCCAACAACAACCATCACTATTCACTCAATCAAGTGACAGGTTGTCACATCAATCAAAGTGACAAGTGATTTGACGCTTGATGTGACTTGCGGGCCCCACTTAAATTCGAAATGTGAGTGCGCTCGCAAACACTCAAGGGCTCGGGTTCGCTAATTCCAAATTAACGAATTTTCCATTGCGATGCAATTAAATAATTATGCCTAGAAAAATCACTATTCACGTCTCTAACGAATTAATTCTAAATTAACTCGTTCGCCCGAATTAAAATCTAATTTTAATTCTGCGTCGAAATCCAATTTCGTATAATATATCGAATATATTATTTTATCGATTAATTCCAAATTAATCGTTCTCTCTCTTTAATTAATATTTTATCCCAGATAAAATATCTCCGTAATTAATCCCAGATTAATTTGCTCTCTCATTTAATTAATCCCAGATTAATAAAGTGCGAGTCATACGTCATTGGTGAATCTTCGGGAAGCGACCCATGAGATCCCCGATATGTTGGCAGTAAATCCGGTCGTCAGACTATCCAAACACGTACGTACCAAGTACTACGTTTATACCGATTTACAAGACAAGGTTGGCTTCTAGCAGAGCGCCATGCCTACCCAATTCTCCAGAAATATCCTTACAGGAATATGTGATCTATATCAGGCGTAGTATATGTAGTATTGCGTATTTCGATCCAGCATCAGATGTCACGTGCTAGGCCTGGGGCTGGAATTGTGTCTGCCCCGTATGAAGCACATATCGGATCTCTGGTAACTAGTCTCTATAATTGGATAAACATGACCTAGTAATTTTATCCCGATGACTGCAGTACATAAGAGAACCAGTTCCGTATCCTGCATGACCGTCATCTCCACCATGACTGGAGTGATACTTCCATCTCGACATCACACCCAATACACTACGATTCTCAATATACCCAGCAGAGGCGTACACAGAACCTGTTAAAGCCCTGGACAACCAAAACCAAAGTACATTGATTGTCGCAAGTATTAGCGGTGCAAGTCCCAGGTTAAGACCAAATACACCTACCCTGATTTGGACTTCCATAGACACATAGTCATACTACCAATGGAATTCCGAGGGGTCTATCCAGAGCGAAGCTGTTTTCTGTACCATCGGTAAAACACAACCTCCTACTACACTTGCATGAGTATCCTATACCCAAATATATGAGAACTATACCGTTATGCCCTCACAACGCGCACAAGTGTAGTACTAGTCTATTCCGCATTATCGATTTCCAATCTCGATAATACTCTGACTAGGGATATTTAATGATTAAACCTTCGCGGATTGATACAGTCTCATTTCATCTAAATCCATGAACTAATCATATGGACCTCCTATCATTTATACATCTTGGTGATCTAATCACAAATGATAAGAGAGCAATTTCCTTTGTCACATAGTTAATTTGTACAACAACACAATGATCTGTACAAATAGTGACGCTATGGGTCATAACTGTCCAACAATCTCCCACTGGGCCTATAGCCAGTCACTCGAGTGTCTTACACCCGAACTATGTACGGTTCGTTCAAATTTCTGAGGAAAGGCTTTCGTCAGCGGATTTGCATGATTATCATCTGATGCGATTTATTCGATCATCACATCGCCACGATGTATGATCCGAACGAATCAGATGAATAGTCAAAGTATATATCTGGACCGTTGATGAGACCATTAATTCTTAGACTGTGCTGTAGCCTAGCTAAGGTTCTAACAGAACTATATCTAATCTAATTAGAATTATTATCAACCCAAATGGCTTCTATTGCTGCCTCAGCTGCAGCAATAATCCACTTTTGTTGTTTATTCGGTAACAATAGCTTACTAGGAAGATTTCCAGCTCACTGTTCCGTTATTCAAACTGTATAGTACCGTTGTTACGACTTATAGTCGTTTATGTCGGTTTAGAAACTTGCAGCAGTGAACCCAGTCACTTCAAGTTCTCATTCTCCATAGTTTAAGACATCATCCTTAGATCTCTAAGATACTAAATGATGTTCTTACCATCAATCCAGTAACTATCACTTGGATTGGTCTGATTGTGACTCCATATACTCAAAGCGTATGAGACACCAGGTCACGTACATTTATTTCAATGTATGAGTTCTCAGAGAGTATTAACATCTTTAAATCTATCCCAGTAGATCTTTATTCCTAGAATAAAGGTTGTTTCTCCCAAGAATTCTACGGAGAATTTTCTTGAAAGCCAAGCTTTAACAGATTGTATTATGGGAATATCATTTCCAAGAAATGACATGTCATCATTTTATAGGACATCACTGTCATTGCGCTCCCACTAATCTCCTTATATACACAAGAATCATTTTCGTTTTGAATTAAATCATATACCATGATGATTACATCAAAATGATAATTCCAAGAACACTATGCTTGCTTCAATCCATTCATGGTTCGAATAACCTACAAACCTTGTTTGCTAGTTATGGTACGACAAAACCGTCAGGATTTTGTAAACATCATCCAAAAGGTTTCCATTAAGGAAATCGGTTTTGGCATTTAGCTGCCACATTTCATAAATGAAATATGCAGCATCAGCAAACATTATCCAAATGGATTTACCATGGCAACATGTAAAGGTTTCATCGTAATCGACACAATGTTGATAACGATACCTTTTCGCTACAAGCCTAGCTTAGTACATTGGTATGTTGCCTTCCATGTATGTCTTCCTTGAAGAATTATATAGTACTAATAGACACAATGCCTTGCGGTACAACAACTAGTATCCAAACTTAGTTGGTATACATGTAATCCATTTCGGACATCATGGCACTTTGCCATAATTGGGAGTCGATACCTTGTATCACTTCCTTATACGTAGTCAGTTCGTGTTCCTCAATAAGATTGACATCGTTATGAGGTGAGATCAGAAACCCATACCCCAGGTTATTTTCTGACTCTCTCCGACTTACGTGGTTCTTGCGTATTCGAAGATTATTGGTATAGTTTCATTCTTGATGAACTATTTATGTTCCATTAGGAATCGGTGCCTGGAACAGTATTACTCCGATTTTCATCGAGTTCTACTTTCCTCCCACTTACCACTGCATATCGGTATTCCTCTAAGGAAAACCGCATGGCGAGCAACAATTACATTGTTCTCTTATGAGTTGTATAAGTACTATATTTTGGTTTCCCTAAGATAACCCAAAACTTGGCACTTATCCAATTTGGGTTCTAGTTTGGTATCATCCAAACATATGCCCAGCATACCCAAATCTCCTGGAATGAGAAAACCCGGTTTCTTTCCTGTTCATATCTAATATGAAGTCTGTCAAACAGTTTTTATGGAACCTTATTCAAAATAAGTTTAGCACTGTTAATGCGTATCTGTTGAAGGAAATGGTAGCTCAGAGCGACTCATGATTAACCTTATCATGTCCAACAAAATTCGGTTTCTCCGTTCGGACACACCGTCAAATTGACGTGTTCCGGGAGGAGTCCTCATTGAAAGAATACTATACTCTTTCAAGTATTTAAGAAACTTACTGCTTAAGTATTTTCATCATGGTCCAATCATGATGTTTTAATACTTTAGCCGATCTGTCTGTCTATTTCGTGTGGAAACTTTAAGAGTTTCCGATTTCTGTTTTAAAGGAAACATATAACCATAACGCGATGCCAATTCCGTAAAGGTCACGAAATATTCATATCCACCTCTAGCCTAGCTAGACATGGGCCCACCTACGTCACTATGAATAAGGGCTAACAGATCGGTGGCATTTGCACTTTTACCAAGTAAATAGTATTTTAGGCACTTTGCCCAATAAACTAGATTCGTAGACTTCATTTGAATAGTATCAAATTTGTCCAAGTACCCACTCTTTGAAAGTGTGGATATACGAGTCTCGTTTAATTGTGCCCCAGACAACAATGCCACATTTAAGTTTTAACTGATCAAATCTGTTTGAGCTATTTATTTGTCATGTTATATGTTTGAGATTTATTTATATTCAAAATATAAATACTGTTATTCACATCTAATGTGTTTATCTCAATATCATCTTTATAAAATAAAACACTTTAGTGTTCTAGAATATAAAGGTATACCCGCAACAGGTTAAACCCTGATATAGAGATAATGTATCTAGTCAAACTAGTTACATTGTAACAGTTTCCTAATTTAAGTACACACCCGAAGGGTAGTTCTTAAACTTAGGTATATACGGTTAAAACAGTGACTTTCGTCCCGTTTCCTATTCGTTGATATATCTCATCTGAAGTCAGTATCCTGCTCATAGCAGATTCTGTACGCCAGTACATATTTATGTACCACACTCAGTATCTAAAATCCAATTTTAATACGAGCAGTGAACATATTTTATGACAAACATATTTGAAGTCGGAGCCTTGCACCGTCTTCAATTCCTTCATGTCTGCTTTGTCCAAACGGCAGTCACGCTTCCGTGATCCCGTTTGCCACAATTTAGGCAGACATTTTGGGATATGTCCTTTATCTTCCCAGAAGATTATAATGATTTTGCCTTTGCCCTTTTCGGTACCCCAGAAGCCTTTGGCCAAGCCTTGGCCTTCCAGAATGTCGAAATAAGGTGCGCCTTGCGCTTCTTGCATTATTGCAAACTTTGGCTTTGACTCCTTGAGAATAGCCATTAACTCTCCAAAAGTTTTCAATTGCAATTTAGTACTTCAAATATCTAAAATAGATCTATGAAGATCCTTCAATTTCATTGTTCATAGTTTAAGGATCTAATCCTTAGTTCTGATTAAGAAATTAAAGAGTCTATTTGGCAAGCACAACAGATTAAGCACTAAAGTTATCATCACATGAATATTCCAAATATCATGCTCTACTATTTTCTTAACTCCGTGCTTAGGCCTAATATGTTATTTTATCAAATAAAGTAACTTATTAGTTTCCAGGACCATCCTGAAATTTTATTCCCAATTTGAAAATTTAAGTCGTTTAAAACATTTTTCACCCAGGATTATGTTTTAAACACTAATCTTTCAATTTATCTTGATTGCAATAGTCCAACTATCTAATCAACGATTTGAGGTACTATCTATTATAATGATTACTATAGTCCAACTATATAATCAACTATAATTTAATTTGTTAATTCAAGTATATTGATTACTATAATCCAATTATATAATCAACTATAAATGAAATAGTTTGAATACAGTCCAACTGTTTATTTAAAACAACGTTAAATATTAGTCCAACTAATATATTAATTTATTTGACGAATGATTTGAAATGAGCGCGTATGGCAAGTTACTAAACCAATATTGTAAATTTAATACTTGCCTCCCACTTGTTTTTCGGCGAGCCTCTAACCCTCTGTCGAGTACTCGGGAAACCTTGTTTCCTAGTGGGCTAGGATCCCGTTAAATGTCACACAATCTTGACTTTGGCCAACAAATTGTATGATAATTAACTAGGTAGATCTCTAAGATCAATTGGATCCCATACAATTCCTAGATCCAGTAGGTGGACATCCAAGTCCGAAACATATATCTTATATATGCCAATATATCCAATATATTGCCTAATCTTTTTCCTCTGAATCAACTAAGCATTGGCTTTGGCACAACAAACTTAGTGATCCCAGTCAAGCGTGACCTATTGACCTTGGAAAGCTTCGTAATCAATGTCGATGGACAAGAAGTGATCTTGACTTTGGCCAATAAATCACAACTTGGACAAGACACTGATATGGAACAAAGCTCTCATGATTCAAACACAGCCTCGACGAACAAATGCCTTGACTTTGGCCAACAAACCAATGCCAGTCTTGGATCTTGAGTAAGAATCACTCAATGGAAGGAAAAAAGCTTAATATTTTGTGAGGATTTTCGCGTGCAAATTGGCAACCAATTTATTATCTTTGTTAAGGTCTCATCATCATACACCCTTAAACATGCATTCTAGACACATAATAAGGCACGTAAATAAATATAATAATGATATGCGGATGGATACTTAACACATTGATCCTAGATCAAATCTCTCCCTTTCCTCTCTCCCGCTAGCACAAGTATTGCTTCTACCTGTTACATAACACTTCTAAAGAAACCTCATTTACATTGAGGGGAATAGGTGAGAAGAGAAATACAATGAGAAATGAGGTAATAGGCTGGACACGCAGGTCCAATTAATAAATTCTAAATTTATTACAATAATTTCTAAAATTGCCCCACCCATCTAATATCCATCTGATATACATTATTCATGCATCGCAACCATGTATTCACACAAGCATGTTATCAATCAATCTAATCCAATTAATTAATCTGATAATTAATGACCATCCAATGTTCAAACAACGATTTGATTTTGCGCGAGTCCAACTCGTTTTACGAATAAGTACTCAAAGTACGAATCCTTGAATTAAATTAAACTACAACATTAAATCCAATTTAATATGTATTTAATACTAATTCGCTATTTAATTCCAAATTAAATACTACACTTTATTAACGAACCTTTACGACTTAGATTCTAAATCTAACTGTTACGGGTCTCAAAGCCCGATTAACATCCAATGTTAATTTAATTAAAGTCCAATGGGCTTTTAATTAATTTCTTCAGGCATGGACTTTTGGTCAACTTGGGTCAAACCCAAAGACTAAAGCCCATTTAAAGGAATCACCCTTATATGCCTAGAAACCAATTTAGGCCCATTAGGCCCAATTAAAATATTAAAGGTCCATTAAGTCATAATTGGACTTTATGGAAATGGTTTTGGGCCCAATTGGATCCAACCAATTTAGCCTAAACCAATCTTGGTACAACCAAGCCCAATAAAGCCCAATTACAACTTTTCAAGCCCAATTTCCAAAATTAGCCCAATTAATTAAATCACAAAAATTCCAAATTTCATAATTAATTAACCAAAGTGTAATTCCATAATTAATCACCCAAATCAATATTTCCAAAACATCAATTAGCCTAATTAATTATGCTCATGATCAATAGTTAGTGTCCAACACAATTGATCAAAATTCAAACTCATTTCATGCTATAGTAGTCTCGACAATGGTAGGGTAATTTTGTCTGATATCGGTTTTAATCCAATCAAATCCAATTCAACATTACCCAATTGTTTTCCAACTTATCCAATGATCAAAAACACAAAATACCAAGACATTAGGGTTTCATGAAGATTCGGCCAAGCCAACCAAAAAGGGAAAAATTGATCCAATCCATATTTCATGAAAATGATCCAAAACAACTTCAATTAAACATCATTTAAGCATACTTAATCAAACAATTTCATCAAATCATGCTCAAAATCAATTTACCCAATTTTAACCCTAAGTCCAAGTTTCAAGCTCAACTTGGCTTTGATACCATTGTTGGATTTTTACGGTCCCGAGGATCGAATAAAGCGATGAAACATAAGTGCGAATACATCAAAGAAGTTGCGGAATACTTACATTGAGCGGTTGAGGCGATGCGACGAAGAACAAAAACTTTTCTGCCCTCCTTGGAAGCTCACGGCTGTGCAGTTTTTTTTTGTCTCCAAGAATTGCTCCAAATTCGGCCATGGAAGATCTCAAGCTCCAAGCTTTGTGATGTGTATTCCAAGCTCACAGGTGGGTTTCCTTATCACCTTCGCAAGACTCTAAAGCGTGCTAGCACTCGGTAATTTTTGCCACAAAAATCACCTAGCTCTCTTCCTCTTCATTCGGTGAACCAGAAAGTTTGAGGAAGAAAATGACCTTGAAGCCGTGAGAGAGAAGAAAAATTGAGAGAAGTGTGTTGTGTTAGTTTTTGTAAGAATAAGTGTATCTAATACACAAAAATAGAAAAGTCAAATACCAATAATCAATTGGTAAAGTCTTTCAAAGTCTACTTTAGGTCAAACACTCTTCCAACAACAACCATCAATTATTCACTCAATCAAGTGACAGGTTGTCACATTCAACAAAGTGACAAGTGATTTGACGCTTGATGTGACTTGCGGGCCGCACTTGAATTCGAAATGCGAGTGCGCTCGCAAACACTCCCGGCTCGGGTTCGCTAATTCTAAATTAACGAATTTTTTATTGCGACGTAATTAAATAATTATGCCTAGAAAAATCACTATTCACGTCGCTAACGAATTAATTCTAAATTAACTCGTCGCCCGAATTAAAATCTAATTTTAATTCCGCGTCGAAATCCAATTTCGTATAATATATCGAATATATTATTTTATCGATTAATTCCAAATTAATCGTTCTCTCTCTTTAATTAATATTTTATCCCAGATAAAATATCTCTGTAATTAATCCCAGATTAATTTTCTCTCTCATTTAATTAATCCCAGATTAATAAAGTGTGAGTCATACGTCATCGGTGAATCTTCGGAAAGCGACCCATGAATCCCCGGATATGTTGGCAGTAATTCGGTCGTCGGACTATCTCGAACACGTACGTACCTAGTACTACGTTTATACCGATTTACAAGACAAGGTTGGCTTCTAGCAAAGCGCCATGCCTACCCAATTCTCCAGAAATATCCTTACAGGAATATGTGATCTATATCAGGCGTAGTATACGTAGTATTGCGTATTTCGATCCAGTTGGATGTCACGTGCAAGCCTGGGGCTGGAATTGTGTCTGCCCCGTACGAAGCACATATCGGATCTCTGGTAACTAGTCTCTATAATTGGATAAACATGACCTAGTCATTTATCCCGATGACTGCAGTACATAAGAGAACCAAGTTTCGTATCCTGCGTGACCATCATCTCCACTATGACTGGAGTGATACTTCCATCTCGACATCACACCCAATACACTACGATTCTCAATACCCAGCAGAGGCGTACACAGAACCTGTTAAAGCCCTGGACGACCAAAACCAAAGTACATTGATTGTCGCAAGTATTAGCGGTGCAAGTCTCAGGTTAAGACCAAATACACCTACCCTGATTCCCTGACCACTCATAGACATAATCATACTACCATTGGAATTCCGAGGGGTCTATCCAGAGCGAAGCTGTTTTCCGTACCATCGGTAAAATACAACCTCCTACTACACTTGCATGAGTATCCTATACCCAAATATATGAGAACTATGCCGTTATGCCCTCACAACGCGCACAAGTTAATACTAGTCTATTCCGCATTATCGATGTCCAATCTCGATAATACTCTGACTAGGGATATTTAATGATTAAACCTTTGCAGATTGATACTGTCTCATATCATCTCAATCCAGAAACTAATCATATGGACCTCCTATCATTTATACATCTTGGTGATCTAATCACAAATGATAAAGAGTAATTTCCTTTGTCACATAGTTAATTTGTAAAACAACACCATGATCTGTACAAATAGTGACGCTATGGGTCATAACTCATTAATTAAGATTGATTGCTTCATTATGTGGACATGAATTGAAATTGGAAAGCATGATTAATTATGTAAATTGGTAGTTTGGAAATGTTGATTTAGTAGTTAATTATGGCTAATACACTTTAGTTAATTGAATTATGAAATTGAATTTTAGAATTTAATTAGTTAGGCTAAATTTGGAATTGGGCTAATAAAGTTGTATTTGGGCTTAATGGGCTTGGTTGCCAAGTTTGGTTTAGGTTAATTGGTTGGATCCAATTGGGCCTAAAACCATTTCCATAAAGTCCAAATATAATATATGGGCCTTTAAAATTTTAATTGGGCCTAAGGCCTAAACTGATTTTGGAAAATGGTGATTCCTTATTGGGCTTTGGTTGCCAAAGTCCATGCCTTATAAATTAATTGAAAGCCCATTGGACTTTAATTAAATTGACATTGGATGTTAATTGGGTTTTGAGACCCGTAAAGATTAGATTTAGAATCAAAGTCGCAAAGGCTCATTAATAAAGTGTAACTATTTAATTTGGAATTAAATAAAGAATTAGTATTGAATACAAATTAAATTGGATTTAATATTGTAGTTTGATATAATTCAAGAATTCGTATTTTGAGTACTTATTCTTAAAGGAGTCGGACTCGCGCAAATCAAATCGTTGTTTGAACATTGGATGGTCATTAATTTCAGATTAATTAATTGGATTAGATTGATTAATAACATACTTTGTGTGAATACATGGATGTAATGTATGAATAATGTATATCAGATGGATATTAGATGGGTGAGGGCAATTTTGGAAATTATTGTAATAAATTTAGAATTTATTAAATTGGACTTGCGTGTCCAGCCTATTACCTCTTGACTCTTTGTATTTCTCTTCTCACCTATTCCCCTTAATGTAAATGTGGTTTCTTTAGAAGTGTTATGTAATTGGTAGAAGTAAGATTTGTGCTAGCGGGGAGAGAGGAAATGGAGAGATTTGTTCTAGGAACAAGTTGTTTTATAAACATCCATCCGCATATCATTATTAATTTATTTATCGCGCTTTATTATGCTTTTAGAATGCATGTTTAAGGGTGTATGATGAGACCTAATCAAAGATAATTAATTGGTTGCCAATTACGCGAAAAATCCTCAACAAATATTAAGCGTTTTTCCTTCCATTGAATGATTCATTCTCAAGATCCAAGATTGTCACTGGTTTGTTGGCCAAAGTCAAGACCTTTGTCCATCGCAGATGTGTTTGAATCATAAAGGCTTTGTTCCATATCCCATGTCTTGTGCAAGTTGTGATTTGTTGGCCAAAGTCAAGATCACTTCTTGTCCATCGACATCGATTACGAAGCTTTCCAAGGTCAATGGGTCCCGCTTAACTGGAATCATTAATTTATTGTGCCAAAGCCAAGGCTTAGTTGATTCAGAGGAAAAAAGGTTAGGGAATATATTCGGATATATTGGCATATATTAGATATATGTTTCGGACTTGAATGTCGACCTACTGGATCTAGAAATTGGATGAGATCCAATTGATCTTAGAGATCTACCTAGTTAAATATACATCAGCTTGTTGGCCAAAGTTAAGGTTGTGTGTTATTTAACGGGATCCTAGCCCACTAGGAAACAAGGTTTCCCGAGTACTCAACAGAGGGTTAGAGGCTCGCCGAAAAATAGTGGGAGGCAAGTATTAAATTGCAATTTCGTTTAGATACTTGCCAATACGCGCTCATTTCAATTTTTCGTCATTAAATAAATATATTAGTTGGACTAATATTTAATTGTTGTTTTAATTAAATAGTTGGACTGTATTCAAACTATTTCATTTATAGTTGATTATATAATTGGATTATAGTAATCAATATATTTGAATTTAACCAATTAAATTATAGTTGATTATATAGTTAGACTATAGTAATCATTATATTCAATAGTACCCGAAATCGTTGATTGGATAGTTGGACTATAGCAATCAAGATAGCTGAAAGATTAGTGTTTAAAACATAATCCTGGGAGAAAATGTATTTAAACGGCTTTAATTTTCGGATTGGGAATAGAACTCAGGATAGTCCTGGGAACTAAGAAGTTACTCTATTTGATAGAGCAACCTCTTGGGCCTAAGTGTTGGGTTTCTAGATAAGTCCCAAGATCAATCAAGCAATGCAATGAACATGTGTGAATACTCAAAGAGGTATGGCAGAATCATACTTACAATGATCGGCTTTTGCGATGCGAGGAACAATAAAAATCTTTCAAGCTTTTCCTTCCTTGAGCTTCGGCTTTGCTCCAATTTTGTGCTCCATGAGTCCTTCAAGCTCCAAGCTTTAAGTGTGGGCATTCTATGCCCATGGGTGGGTTTCCCTATCACCATCACATGACTCCTAATGTGTGCTAGCACAAGGAAATTTTGCCACAAAATTTTCCCCAAAAACTTCTCATTGCTCACGGTTTTTGTAAGAAAAAAAAGAAGAAAATCAAGTGTTGTGTTGGTTATTTGATTTCTAAAATCAAAATAAAACATATACCAAAATTTTGTTATTTGCCTTTCAAAACAGGTCAACCAATTTTTGGAGCCAAAAGGCAATAAATGCCTTCCAACCACTCATGTCACTATTCACATCAATCAATGATGACAAGCATCACTTCACTAAAAGTGATGTGACTTTCATCACTTGATTTACTAGTGATTTGACGCTAGATGTGACTTGTGGGCCGCACTTGAATTCAAAATGCGAGTGGGTCCGCAAACACTCCCGGGCTCGGGTTCGCTAATTCCGAATTAACAAATTTTTTCGTTGTGACGTAATCAAATCAAATCTAATTAAATAATATGCCTAGTAAAATTACTATTCACATCGGTAGCGAATTATTCTAAACTAACTCGTTCGCCCGAATTAAAATCTAATTTTAATTCCGTGTCGAAATCCAATTTCATATAATATATCGAATATATTATTTTATCGATTAATTCCAAATTAATCGTTCTCTCTCTCTTTAATAATATTTTATCCCAAATAAAATATCTCCGTGATTAATCCCAGATTAATTTTCTCTCTTATAATTAATCCCAGATTAATAAAGTGCGAGTCATACGTCATCGGTGAATCTTCGGGAAGCGATCCATAAGATCCCCGGATATGTTGGCAGTAAATCCGGTCATCGGACTATCCGAAGACGTACGTACCTAGTACTACGTTTTTATCGATTTACAAGACATGGTTGGCTTCTAGCAAAACACTGTGCCTACCTAATTCTCCAGAAATATTCTTAAGAAATATGGGATCTATATCAGGCGTAGTATATGTAGTATTACATATTTCGATCCAGCATCGGATGTCACGTGCTAGGCCTGAGGCAGGAATTGTGTCTGCCCCGTACGAAGCATATATCGGATCTCTGGTAACTAGTCTCTATAATCGGATAATCATGACCTAGTCATATTATCCTGATAGCTGCAGCATTAAAAAAACACCATTTCCGTATCCTACGTGATCATCATCTCCACTATAACTTGGTGATACTTCCGTCTTGGCATCACACACCACAATACACTGCGATTCTCAATATACCCAGAAGAGGCGTACACATAACTTGTTAAAGCCCTGGACGACCAAAACAAAAAAATATTGATTGTCGCAAGTATTAGTGGTGCAAGTCTCAGGTTAAGACCAAATACACCTACCCTGATTCGGACTTATATAGACACATAGTCATACTACCAATGGAATTCCGAGGGGTCTATCCAGAGCGAAGCTGTTCCCGTACCATCGGTAAACACAACCTCCTATTACATTTGCATTAGTATCCTATACCCAAATATATGAGAACTATGTCGTTATGCTCCACAACGCGCTCAAGTGTAATACTAGTCTTTTACGCATTATCGATGTCCAATCTCGATAATACTCTAACTAGGGATATTTAATGATTAAACCTTCGTGGATTGATAATGTCTCATATAATCTCAATCTGGAACTAATCGTATGGACTTTCTATCATCATTTATACATCTAGGTAATCCAATTACAAATGATAAAAGGGCAATTTCCTTTGTCACATAGTTAATTTGTACAACAACACCATGATCTGTACAAATAGTGATGTTATGGGTCATAATTGTCCAACAATCTCTCACTTGGCCTATAGCCAATCACTCAAGTGTCCTACACCCGAACTATGTACGGTTCGCTAAAACTTCTACTAGGGAAATGCTTTTCGTCAATGGATTTGTAGTATTATCATCTGATGCGATTTATTCGATCATCACATCGCCACGATGTATGATCCGAACGAATCAGATGAATATTTGAAGTATATTTCTGGATCGTTGATGAGACCATTAATTCTTTAGCCTGTGCTGTAGCCTAGCTCAGCTGCTAACAGAACTACTCCTAATCTGATTAGGATTATTATCGATCCAAAAGGCTCTATTGCTGCTTCAGCTGCAGCAATATTCCGCTTTTGTTGTTTATTCGGCAACAATATCTTGCTTGGAAGATTTCCAGCTCACTGTTCCGTTATTCAAACTATATAGTACCTTTGTTACGACTTATAGTCATTTTTATCGGTTAGGAAACTTGCAACGGTGAACCCAGTCACTTAATGTTCTCCTTCTCCATAGAATAAGAAAACATCATTAGTTCATCTAAGATAACTAAAGGATGTTCTTAACATCAATCCAGTGACTATCACTCAGATTGGCCTGATTATGACTCCATATGCTCAAAGTATATGAGACACCAGGTCGCGTACATTTATTTCAATTTACGAGATCTCGGAGAGTGTCAACAACCGTTAGATCTATCCCAATAGATCTTTATTCCTAGAATAAAGGTTGTTTCTCCCAAGAATTTTACGGAGAATTTTTCATGAAAGCCAAGCTTTCACCGATTATATTATGGGAATATCATTTCCAAGAAATGATATGTCATCATTTATTTAGGACATTCACTATCAGTGCGCTCCCACTAACCTCCTTATATACACAAGAATCATATTCGTTTTTGAATTAAATCATACACCATTATGATTACATCAAAACGATATTGTTCCAAGAAAGCAATGTTTGCTTCAATCCATAAATGGATCGAATAACTTGCAAACCTTGTTTGCCCATTTTGGTATGGCAAAACCGTTAGGATGTTGCAAACATCCTCCAAAAGGTTTCCGTTTAAGGAAATCGATTTTGACGTTTAGCTGCCATATTTCATAAATGAAACATGCAGTATTGGCAAGCATTATCCAAATGGATTTATCCATGGCAATGAGTAAAGGGTTTTGTCGTAATCGACACAATGTTGATAACGATACCTTTTCGCTACAAGCCCAACTTAGTATGTTGGTATGTTGCCTTCCATGTATGTCTTCCTTGAAGACTTAAATAGTACCAATAGGCACAATGCCTTCCGGTACAACAACCAGTGTCTAAACTTGGTTGGTATACATGGTATCCATTTCAGACTTCATGGCACTTTGCCATTATAGGGAGTCGATACCTTGTATCACTTCCTCATACTTAGTCAGTTCGTATTCCTCAATAAGATTGACATCTTTATGAGGTGAGATCAGAAACCAATACCTCACAGGTTGTTTTCTGACTCTCTCCGACTATCTCTGTTCTATTAAGGAATCGGTGCCTGGAATAGTATTACTCCGATTTTCATCGAGTTTTACTTTCCTCCCACTTACCACTGCAAATAGGTATTCCTCTTAGGAAAACCGCATGGAGAGTAACAATTACATTGTTCTCTTGTGAGTTGTATAATTACTATACTTTGGTTACCCTAGGATAACCTACAATTTAGGCACTTATTCGATTTGGGTTTTAGTTTGGTATCATCCAAACATATGCCCAGCATACCCAAATCTTCAAGAATGAGAAAACCCAGTTTCTTTCCTGTTCATATCTATATGAAGTCTGTCTAACAAATTTTTATAGAACCTTATTCAAAATAAATTTTGCACCGTTTAATGCGTATCTTTTGAAGGAAATGGTAGCTCCGAGCAACTCTTGATTAACCATATCATGTCCAACAAAATTCGGTTTCTCCTTTCAGACACACCGTCAAACTGACGTGTTCCAGGAGGAGTCCTCATTGAAAGAATACTATACTCTTTCAAGTATTTGAGAAACTTATTGCTTAAGTATTTTCCATCATGGTCTAACCGTGACGGTTTTAATACTTTTGTCGATCTGTTTGTTTACTTCGTGTCGAAACTCTTTGAAATTCATCAAAAGTTTCCGATCCGTGTTTCACGAGAAACACATAACCATAACGCGATGCCACATCCGTAAAGGTCACGAAACATTCATATCCACATCTAGCCTAGCTAGACATGGGCCCACTAATGTCATTATGAACGAGGGCTAACAGATCAGTGGCACTTGCACTTTTACCATGTAAAAAGGTATTTTAGGCACTTTACCTTATAAACTAGATTTGTAGACATTATTTGAATAGAATCAAATCTGTCATAGTATCCACTCTTCAAAAGTGTGGATATACAAGTCTTGTTTAATTGTGTCCCAGACAACAATGCCACAAATAAGTCTCATCTGATCAAATCAGTTTGAGCTATTTGTTTGTCATGTTATATGTTTGAGATTTATTTATATTCAAAATATAAATACTGTTATTCACATCTAATGTGTTTATCTCAATATCATCTTTATAAAATAAAAATACTTTAGTGTTCTAGAATATAAAGGTATACCCGCAACGGGTTAAACCCTGATATAGAGATAATGTTTCTAGTCAAACTAGTTACATTGTAACAGTTTCCTAATTTAAGTACACACCCGAAGGGTAGTTCCTAAACTTAGGTTTCTACGGTTAAAACATCGACTATTGTCCCGTTTCCGACTCGCAGATAAATCTCATCTTAAGTCAGTATCCTGCTAATCAGCAGATTATGCACACCAGTACATATTTATGTACCACATCCAGTATCTAAAATCCAATTTTAATACTAGTAGTGAACATGTTTATAACAAACATATTTGAAGCCGGAGCCTTGCCCCTCTTCACTTCCTTCATGTCTGCCTTGTACATACCGCAGTCAAGCTTCCAGTGACCCCGTTTGCCACAGTTTAGGCAGAAATTTTGGGATATGTCCTATGTATTCCCAGAAGATTATACTGATTTTGCCTTTTCCCATTTTCCACACCCTAGAAGCCTTTGGCCAAGTCTTGGCCTTCTGGGATGTCGAAGTAAGATTCGCCTTGCGCTTGCCTATTGCAAACTGTAGCTTTGTCTCCTTGAGTATAGCCATTAACTCTCCAAGAGTTTTCTATTGCAATTTTTACTTCTAAGATCCAAGGATAGATCTATGAAGATCCTTCAATTTCAATATCATACTATAAGGATCTAATCCTTAGTTGACTAAGAAATTAAGGAATCTTTTTGGCAAGCATAATGGATTAAGCACTTAAGTTATCATCACATGAATATTCCAAATATCTGTTGGAAAAAACTAAGCATCCCAAGATCATTTCAAGCATTGAAAATAAGTTCGAATACAATGAGGGAGTTGCGGAATACTCACATCGATTGGTTGAGCGACGCGCGAGGCAACAAAACTTAAATTCTGCCTCCTTACTGCTCACGGCAGTGAGCTGCAGTCCTCTCCAAGATTCGGCCTTTTGGATTATCTTCGTCAAGCTCCAAGCTTTGTGATTTGATTCCAAGCTCATGGGTGGACTTCCCTATCACCTTCGCATGACTTCGTAGTGTGCTAGCACTCCCGATTTTGCCACAAAATCACTACTTTTGCTTCCCATTATTCTCGGCAAACTGCAAACCAGTGAGGAGAAAATGAAGCCCCTTGGGCGTGAGAGAGATGGAGAAGAGAGAAGAGAGAGATGTGTGTTATGTATCAAATTGGTAAATGATTTTCTAAAAACATATACACAATTTTATCTTTCAAAATCAAACAATCAAAGCCTTCAACCACTCCAACAACTCACATCACTCACATCACTCAATCAAGTGACAACTTGTCACATCACTCAAAGTGACATTTGATTTGACGCTTGATGTGACTAATGATTTGACGCTTGATGTGACTTGCGTGCCGCACTCGAATTCGAAATGCGAATGCGCTCGCAAACACTCGTGGGCTCGGGTTCGCTAATTCCAAATTAACTAATTTTCCGTTGCGACGTAATTAAATGATTATGCCTAGTGAAATCACTATTCATATCGCTAACGTATTAATTCTAAATTAACTCGTTCGCCCGAATTAAAATCTAATTTTAATTCCGCGTCGAAATCCAATTTCGTTTAATATATCGAATATATTAATTTATCGATTAATTCCAAATTAATCGTTATCTCTCTTTAATTGATATTTTATCCCAGATAAAATATCTCCGCAATTAATCCCAGATTAATTTTCTCTCTCATCTAATTAATCCCAGATTAATTAAAAGTGCGAGTCATACGTCATCGGTGAATCTTCGGGAAGCGACCCATGAGATCCCCAGATATGTTGGCAGTAAATTCGGTCGTCGGACTATCCAAACACGTAAGTACCTAGTACTACGTTTGTACCGATTTACAAGACAAGGTTGGCTTCTAGCAAAGCGCCATGCCTACCCAATTCTCCAGAAATATCCTTACAGGAATATAAGGATCTATATCAGGCGTAGTATACGTAGTATTGCATATTTCGATCCAGTATCGGATGATCACATGCAAGGCCTGGGGCTGGTACAGTGTCTGCCCCGTACGAAACATATATCGGATTACGAGCAACTAGTCTCTTTGTTATCGGATAATCATTACCAAGTCATATTATCCCGACGGTTGCAACCTTTTTAGAGAACCAGTTCTGTATCCCTACGCGATCATCATCTCCATATGACTGGAGTGATACTTCCGTCTTGACATCACACCCAACACACTACGATTCTCGATATACCCAGAAGAGGCGTACACATAAACCGGTTAAAGCCCTGGACTAACAAAACCAAAGTATATTGATTGTCGCAAGTATTAGCGGTGCAAGTCTCAGGTTAAGACCAAATACACTTACCCTGATTTCAGACTTCCATAGACACATAGTCATACTACCAATGGAATTCCGAGGGGGTCTATCCAGATCGAAGCTGTTTCCCATACCATCGGTAAAACACAACCTCCTATTACACTTGCATGAGTATCCTATACCCAAATATATGAGAACTATGCCATTGTGCCCTCACAACGCGCACAAGTGTAATACTAGTCTTTTACGTATTTATCGATGTCCAATCTCGACAATACTCTGACTAGGGATATTTAATTATTTATCCTTCGTGGACTGATACTGTCTCATATCATTCTCAATCCAGGAACAAATCATAGGGACCTTCTATTATTTATATATCTAGGTGATCTAATCACAAATGATAAGAGAGCAATCTCCTTTGTCACATAGTTAATTTGTACAACAACACCATGATCTGTACAAATAGTGACGCTATGGGTCATAATTGTCCAACAATATCATGTTATACTATTTTCTCAACTCCGGGCTTAGGCTCGAGACGTCACTCTATCAAATAAAGTAACTTCTCGGTCTCCAGAACTATCCTGAGATTTTATTCCCAATTTGAAAATTAAAGTCGTTCGAAATATTTTCACCCAGGTTTATATTTTAAACACTAATCTTTCATTTATCTTGATTCTAATAGTCCAACTATCGAATCAACGATTTTAGGTACTATTAAATATAATGATTACTATAGTCCAACTGTATAATCAACTATAATTTAATTGATTTAAATTAAGTTATATTGATTACTATAATCCAATTATAAAATCAACAATTAATTGAAGTAGTTTGAATACAGTCCAACTGTTCAATTAAAACAACGATTAAATATTAGTCCAACTAATATATTATTTTATATTTGACGAAAAATTGAAATGAGCGCGTATTGGCAAGTAACTAAACGAATATTACAAATTTAATACTTGCCTCCCACTATTTTTCGGCGAGCCTCTAACCCTCTGTGGAGTACTCAGGAAACCTTGTTTCCTAGTGGGCTAGGATCCCGTTAAATAACACACAATCTTTACTTTGGCCAACAAATTGTATGATAATTAACTAGGTAGATCTCTAAGATCAATTGGATCCCATCCAATTCCTAGATCCAGTAGGTGGACATCCAAGTCCGAAACATATATCTTATATATGCCAATATATCCAATATATTGCCTAACCTTTTTCCTCTGAATCAACTAAGCCTTGGCTTTGGCACAACAAACTTAGTGATCCTAGTTAAACGGAACCCATTGACTATGGAAAACTTCGTAATCGATGTCGATGGACAAGAAGTGATCTTGAATTTGGCCAACAAATCACAACTTGGACAAGACACCGATATGGAACAAAGCCTTCATGATTCAAACACATCCGCGACGGACAAAGGTCTTGACTTTGGCCAACAAACCAGTGCCAATCTTGGATTTTGAGTAAGATTCACTCAATGGAAGGAAAAACGCTTAATATATTTTGAGGGTTTTTTCGCGTAATTGGCAACCAATTAATTATCTTTGTTAAGGTCTCATCATCATACACCCTTAAACATGCATTCTAAACACATAATAAGGCGCGTAAGTAAATATAATAATGATATGCGGATGGATACTTAACACATTGTTCCTAGAACAAATCTCTCCATTTCCTCTATCCCGCTAGCACAAGTATTAATTCTACCCAATTACATAACACTTGTAAAGAAACCTCATCTACATTGAGGGGAATAGGTGAGAAGAGAAATTCAAAGAGTCAAGAGGTAATAGGCTGGACTCGCAGGTCCAATTAATAAATTCTAAATTTATTACAACAATTTCCAAAATTGCCCTCACCCATCTAATATCCATTGATATACATTATTCATACATCGATCGCATCCATGTATTCACACAAAACATGTTATTAATCAATCTAATCCAATTAATTAATCTGAAAATTAATGACCATCCAATGTTCAAACAACAATTTGATTTTGCGCGAGTCAAACTCTTTTTATGAATAAGTACTCAAAGTACGAATTCACGAATTATATTAAACTACAATATTAAATCCAATTTAATTTGTATTTAATACTTATTCTATATGTAATTCTAAATTAATGTGCCTTTACGACTTAGATTCCAAATTAATCGTTACGGGTCTCAAAGCCCGATTAACATCCAATGTTAATTTAATTAAAGTCCAATGGGCTTTTAATTAATTTCTAAGGCATGGACTTTTGGTCAATATGGGTCAAACCCAAATACCAAAGCCCATTTAAGGAATCACCCTTATTTTCCAAGTAACCAATTTAGGCCCATTAGGCCCAATTAATATTAAAGGTCCATTAAGTCATATTTGGACTTTATGGATATGGTTTTGGGCCCAATTGGATCCAACCAATTAGCCTAAACCAAACTTGGCCCAACCAAGCCCATTAAGCCCAATTACAACTTTACAAGCCCAATTAATTAAATTACCAAAATTCCTAATTTCATAATTTAATTAACCTAAAGTGTATGCCATAATTAATTAACCAAATTAATATTTCCAAAACACTAATTTACACAATTAATTATGCTAATCATCATCAAAACATGTCCAACATATTTGAATAAAAAATCAATCATTTTCCATGCTACATCATTAACGGAAATTCGGGAATTTTTGTCCAATTCAAAATTCAATCCAATTAAATCTCAAATCAATATTTCCCAAATGATTTCAACTCATCCAATGATCAAAATCAAAAAATACCATGACATTAGGGCACACACCATATTCGGCCAAGCCAAGTGATTATGGAAATTTTGATCCAATCCAATTTTCATCAAATTGATCATGCATAACACCATGTTATCGTCATTCAAGCATATTTAAACAATCAATTTCACTCAAACATGCTCAAATCAATTTTACCCAATTTTACCATAATTTCAATTTCATGCTCAAAATGGCTCTAATACCATTGTTGGGTTTCTAGATTAGTCCCAAGATCAATTCAAGCAATGAAACATGTGTGAATACTCAAAGAGGTATGGCGGAATCATACTTACAATGATCGGCTTTTGTGATGCGAGGAACAATAAAAATCTTCAAGCTTTTCCTTCCTTGAGCTCTCGGCTTTGCTCCAATTTTGTGCTCCATGAGTCCTTCAAGCTCCAAGCTTTAAGTGTGCATTCCATGCCCATGGGTGTGTTTCCCTATCACCATCATATGACTCCTAATGTGTGCTAGCACAAGTAAAGTTTGCCACAAAATTTTCCC